>BQNB010163869.1:0-14395 GCA_026074375.1 Tanacetum coccineum
GCTGAATTAACTGTGTGTTGTTCCGGATGCATATACATATCCACCGTTGCCTCGAGTACCGTTATCTTATCAAGCAAGTGCTTGCAGTTTGAGCACTGTGCATTTCTTGAAGATCCTGGAGAATAAATTAGAGTCGATGAGGATCCTGGAGAATAAAATTTGAGTCGTTAAAGCTCCAGGAGAACCAACCAGTAGACGGACTCGTTCCTCTTTCCATAAATTTTTTTTACATCCGAAAGTGTTTTCGCGAGGCTGTTAAAGAGTAAAGATAATAAGTTTTAACAACTAACCACATTATTTATATATTACACAAAAAAGCATGTGATTGTTCACCTTTGATCGTGGACATGCATAGTATAGTTTACCATGGGTGTTAGGTTTATACGATTCTCGCAAAACTACATCTCCGGCTCCACAACGACACGCAAAAGCTTCATATGGCACCATCTTCACCATAAAAACAGTGTGATATGTTTATGGTTGTGATGGTAAGAATGTGTGTGATCTGTTAGTAATTGTGAGGATAACATCTGCTTTATGGGAAAAAATAGGTTTTTGGAGGGAGTATTTGGCGGTAGTATTTGTAGGGATGTTTTTGGCGGGAGTATAGTTCTACAGGAATGATAACATATCGACTCATCCGTTGAACATCTAATGTACAACGATAACAAATCGACTCATCCGTTGGACATCTAACGTGCAACGATAACATATCGACTCATCCGTTAAACATCTAATGTACAATGATAACATATCGATTCATCCGTTGGACATCTAACGTGCAACGATAACATATCAACTCATCCGTTGAACATCTAATGTACAACGATAACATATCGACTCATCCGTTGAACATCTAATGTACAACGATAACATATCAACTCATCCGTTGAACATCTAATGTACAACGATAACATATCGACTAATCCGTTGAACATCTAATGTACAACGATAACATATCGACTCATCCGTTGAACATCTAATGTACAACGATAACATATCGACTCATCCGTTGAACATCTAATGTATAACGATAACATATCGACTCATCCGTTGAACATCTAATGTACAACGATAACATATCGACTCATCCGTTGAACATCTAATGTACAACGATAACATATCGACTCATCCGTTTAACATCTAATGTACAACGATAACATATCGACTCATCCGTTGAACATCTAATGTACAACGATAGCATATTGACTCATCCGTTGAACATCTAATGTACAACGATAGCATATCGACTCATCCGTTGAACATCTAATGTACAACGATAGCATATCGACTCATCCGTTGAACATCTAATGTACAACGATAACATATCGACTCATCCGTTGAACATCTAATGTACAACGATAACATAAAAACTCATCCGCTGAACATCTAATGTACAACGATAGCATATCGACTCATCTGTTGAACATCTAATGTGTAACGATAACATATTGACTCATCCGTTGAATATCTAACGTGTAACGATAACAAATCGACTCATCCGTTGAACATCTAATGTGCAACGATAACATATCGACTCATCCGTTAAACATCTAATGTATAACGATAACATATAGACTCATCCGTTGAACATCTAATGTACAACGATAACATATCGACTCATCCGTTAGACATCTTATGTACAACGATAACATATCGACTCATCCGTTGAACATCTAATGTACAACGATAACATATCGACTCATCCATTGAACATCTAATGTACAACGATAACATATCGACTCATCCGTTGAACATCTAATGTACAACGATAACATATCGACTCATCCGTTGAACATCTAATGTATAATGATAACATATCGACTCATCCGCTGAACATCTAATGTACAACGATAGCATATCGTCTCATTCGTTGAACATTCAATGTACAACGATAACATATCGACTCATCCGTTAGACTTCTAATGCACAACGATAACATATCGACTTATCTATTGAACATCTATTGTATAACGATAACATATCGAGTCATCCGTTGAACATCTAATGTACAACGATAACATATAAAATCATCCGTTGAACATCTAATGTACAACGATAACATATCGACTTATTCGTTGAACATCTAATATACAATGACAACATATCAACTCATCCGTTGAACATCTAATGTATAATGACAACATATCGACTCGTATATTGAACATCTAATGTACAATGAGAACATATCGACTCATCCATTAGACATCTACTATACAACGATAACATATCGACTCATCCGTTGAACATCTAATGTACAATAACATATTGACTCATCCGTTGAACATCTAATGTACAATGACAACATATCGACTCATTCGTTGAACATCTAATGTACAACGACAACATATCGACTCATCCGTTGAACATCTAATGTACAACGACAACATATCGACTCATCCGTTAAACATCTAATGTATAACGATAACATATCGATTCATCCGTTGAACATCTAATGTACAACGACAACATATCGACTAATCCGTTGAACATCTAATGTACAACGATAACATATCGACTCATATGTTGAACATCTAATGTACAATGAGAACATATCAACTCATCCATTGAACATCAAATGTACAACGATAACATATCGGCTCATCCATTGAACATCAAATGTACAACGATAACATATCGACTCATCCGTTAATCATCTAATGTACAACGATAACATATCGAGTCATACGTTGAACATCTAATGTACAACCATAACATATTAACTCATCCGTTGAACATCTAATGTACAACGATAACATATCGACTCATCCGTTATTGAACATATAATGTATAACCATAGCATCTTGACTCATCCGTTGAACATCTAATGTACAAGGATAGCATATCGACTCATCTGGTAAACATATAATGTACAACAATAACATATCGACTCATTAGTTGAACATCTAATGTATAACCATAGCATCTCGACTCATCCCTTGAACATTTAATGTACAACGATAGCATGTCGACTCATCCGTTGAACATCTAATGTACAATGATAACAAATTGACTCATCCGTTAAACATATAATGTACAACCATAGCATCTCGACTCATCCATTGAACGTCTAATGTACAACGATAACACATTGACTCATTTGTTGAATATCTAATGTACAACGATAACATATCGACTCATCCATTGAACATCTAATGTACAATAACACACCGACTCATCCGTTGAACATCTAATGTACAACGATAACATATCGACTCATTAGTTGAACATCTAATGTATAACCATAGCATCTTGACTCATCCGTTGAACACCTCATATACAACGATAACATATCGACTCATCCGTTAAACATCTAATGTATAACCATAGCATCTTGACTCATCTGTTGAATATCTAATGTGTAATAATAGCATATCGACTCATCTGGTAAACATCTAATGTATAATGATAACATATCGACTCATTATTTGAACATCTAATGTATAACCATAGCATCTCGACTCATCCGTTGAACATCTAATGTACAACGATAGCATATCGACTCATCCGTTGAACATCTAATGTACAACCAAAGCATCTCGACTCATCCATTGAACATCAAATGTACAACGATAGCATATCGACTCATCTGGTAAACATCTAATGTATAACCATATATCTGGACTCATCCGGTAAACATCTGAGGTACAACTATAGCATATTGACTCATCCGTTGAATATCTAATGTACAACGATAATATATCGACTCATCCGTTGAACGTCTAATGTAAAACGATAGCATATCGACTCATCCTTTGAACATGTAATGTACAACGATAACATATCGACTCATTAGTTGAACATCTAATGTATAACCATAACATCTCGACTCATCCGGTAAACATCTAATGTACAAAGATAGCATATCGACTCATCCGTTGAACGTCTAATGTACAACGATAGCATATCGATCATCTAGTAAACATCTAATGTATAACCATAGAATCTTAACTCATCCGTTGAACATCTAATGTATAACCATAGCATCTCGACTCATCCGTTAAACATCTAATGTACAACCATAGCATCTCGACTCATCCATTGAACATCTAATGTACAATGATAACATATCGACTCATCCGTTAAACATCTAATGTATAACCAAAGCATCTTGACTCATCCGTTAAATATTTAATGTACAACCATAGCATCTCGACTCATCTGTTGAACATCTAATGTACAACGATAACATATTAGCTCATCCGTTGAACGTCTAATGTACAACGATAGTATATCGACTCACTCATTAAACATCTAATGTACAACGATAACATATCGACTCATTAGTTGAACATATAAAGTATAACCATAGCATCTCGACTCATTCGGTAAACATCTAATGTACAACGATAGCTTATCGACTTATCCGTTGAACGTCTAATGTATAACAATAGCATATCAACTCATCTGGTAAACATCTAATGTATAACCATAGCATCTCGACTTATCCGTTGAACATCTAATGTATAACCATAGCATCTCGACTCATCCGTTGAACATCTAATGTACAACGATAACATATTGACTCATCCGAGGAACTTCTAATGCACAACGATAGTATATCGACTCATCCATTGAACATCTAATATACAACGATAAAATATCGACTCATTATTTGAACATCTAATGTATAACCATATCATCTCGACTCATTCGTTAAACATCTAATGTACAACGATAGCATATCGACTCATCCGTTGAACGTCTAATGTACAACGATAGCATATCGACTCTTCTGGAAAACATCTAATGTACAACCATAGCATCTTGATTCATCCGTTAAACATCTAATATACAACGATAACATATCGACTCATCCGTTGAACATCTAATGTATAACCATAGCATCTCGACTCATCCGTTAAACATCTAATATACAACGATAACATATCGACTCATCCGTTGAACATCTAATGTATAACCATAGCATCTCGACTCATCCGTTAAACATCTAATGTACAACCATAGCATCTCAACTCATCCGTTAAACATCTAATATACAACGATAACATATCAACCGATTCGTTGAACGTCTAATGTACAACGATAACATATCGACTCTTCCGTTGAATATCTAATGTACAACGATAACATATCGACTCATTAGTTGAACATCTAATGTATAACCATAGCATCTAGACTCATCCGTTGAACATCTAAAGTACAACGATAACATATGGACTCGTTCGTTGAACATCTAATGTACACCGATAGCATATCGACTCATCCGTTGAACATCTAATGTACAACGATAACATATAGGCTCGTCCGTTGAACATCTAATGTACAACGATAACACATCGACTCATCCGTTGAACGTCTAATATACAACGATAACACATCGACTCATCCGTTGAACGTCTAATGTACAACGATAACACATCGACTCATCCGTTGAACGTCTAATATACAACGATAACACATCGACTCATCCGTTGAACGTCTAATGTACAACGATAGCATATCGTCGCATCCGTTGATCATCTAATGTATAACCATAGCATCTCGACTCGTCCGCTGAAGATCTAAAGTACAACGATAGCATATGGACTCGTCCGTTGAACATCTAATGTACAACGATACCATATCGACTCATCCGTTGAACATCTAAAGTACAACGATAACATATGGACTCGTCCGTTGAACATCTAATGTACAACGATAACATATGGACTCGTCCGTTGAACATCTAATGTACAACGATAACACATCGACTCATCCGTTGAACGTCTAATGTACAACGATAACATATCGACTCATCCATTGAACGTCTAATATACAACGATAACACATCGACTCATCCGTTGAACGTCTAATATACAACGATAACACATCGAGTCATCCGTTGAACGTCTAATGTACAACGATAACACATCGACTCATCCGTTGAACGTCTAATGTACAAAGATAACATATCGAGTCATTTTTTGAGCGTCTAATGTACAACGATAACACATCGACTCATCCGTTAAATGTCTAATGTACAACGATAACATATCGAGTCATCCGTTGAACGTCTAATGTACAACAATAACACATCGAGTCATCCGTTGAACGTCTAATGTACAACGATAACATATCGAGTCATCCGTTGAATGTCTAATATACAACTATAACACATCGAGTCATCCGTTGAACGTCTAATGTACAACGAGAACACATTGACTCATCCGTTAAACGTCTAATGTACAATGATAACACATCGAGTCATCCATTGAACGTCGAATGTACAACGATAACACATCGAGTCATCCGTTGAACGTCTAATGTACAACAAGAACACATTGACTCATCCGTTGAACGTCTAATTTACAACGACAAACACATCGAGTCATCCGTTGGACGTCTAATGTACAACGATAACACATTGACTCATCCGTTGAACGTCTAATGTACAACGATAACACATTGACTCATCCGTTGAACGTCTAATGTACAATGATAACATATCAAGTCATTCGTTGAACGTCTAATGTACAATAATAACACATTGACTCATCCGTTGAACGTCTAAGGTACAACGATAACATATCGACTCAACCGTTGAACGTCTAATGTACAACGATAATATATCGAGTCATCCATTGAACGTCTAATGTACAACGATAACACATTGACTCATCCATTGAACATCTAATGTATAACAATAACTCATTGACTCATCTATTGAACGTCTAATGTACAACGATAACATATTGACTCATCCGTTAAACGTCTAATGTACAACGATAATATATCGAGTCATCTGTTGAACGTCTAATGTACAACGATAACACATTGACTCATCCGTTGAACGTCTAATGTACAACGACAACATATCGAGTCATCCGTTGAACGTCTAATGTACAACGATAACACATCGACTCATCCGTTAAACGTCTAATGTACAACGATAACACATCGACTCATCCGTTGAATGTCTAATTTACAACAATAACATATTTAGTCATCCGTTGAACGTCTAATGTACAACGATAACATATCGAGTCATTCGTTGAACGTCTAATGTACAACGATAACATATCGAGTCATCTGTTGAACGTCTAATGTACAACGATAACACATCGACTCATCCGTTGAACGTCTAATGTACAACGATAACATATCGAGTCATCCGTTGAACGTCTAATGTACAACGATAACACATCGACTCATCCGTTGAACGTCTAATGTACAACGATAACACATCGAGTCATCCGTTGAACGTCTAATGTACAACGATAACATATCGAGTCATCCGTTGAACGTCTAATGTACAACGATAACATATCGAGTCATCCGTTGAACGTCTAATGTACAACGATAACACATCGAGTCATCCGTTGAACGTCTAATGTACAACGATAACATATCGAGTCATCCGTTGAACGTCTAATGTACAACGATAACACATTGACTCATCCGTTGAACGTCTAATGTACAACGATAACACATCGAATCATCCGTTGAACGTCTAATGTACAACGATAACATATCGAGTCATCCGTTGAACGTCTAATGTACAACGATAACATATCGAGTCATCTGTTGAACGTCTAATGTACAACGATTACACATCGACTCATCCGTTGAACGTCTAATGTACAACGATAACATATCGAGTCATCTGTTGAACGTGTAATGTACAACGATAACACATCGACTCATCCGTTGAACGTCTAATGTACAACGATAGCATATCGAGTCATCCGTTGAACGTCTAATGTACAACGATAACATATCGAGTCATCCGTTGAACGTCTAATGTACAACGATAAAACATCGACTTATCCGTTGAACGTCTAATGTACAACGACAACATATCGAGTCATCCGTTGAATGTCTAATGTACAACGATAACATATCGAGTCATCCGTTGAACGTCTAATGTACAACGATAACACATCGAGTCATCCTTTGAACGTCTAATGTACAACGAGAACACATTGACTCATCCGTTGAACGTCTAATGTACAACGACAACACATCGAGTCATCCGTTGAACGTCTAATGTACAACGACAACACATCGAGTCATCCGTTGAACGTCTAATGTACAACGATAACATATCAAGTCATCTGTTGAACGTCTAATGTACAACGATTACACATCGACTCATCCGTTGAACGTCTAATGTACAACGATAACATATCGAGTCATCTGTTGAACGTCTAATGTACAACGATTACACATCGACTCATCCGTTAAACGTCTAATGTACAACGATAACATATCGAGTCATCTGTTGAACGTCTAATGTACAACGATAACACATCGACTCATCCGTTAAACGTCTAATGTACAACGATATCAAAATCGAGACTACCGTTGAAAGTCTATGTACAACGAAAACACAACGACTCATCCGTTGAAACGTCTAATGTATAACGATAACCAAATCGAAAGCAACCGTTGAACGTCAATGTACCAACGATAACACATCGATCTTCTCTGTTGAACGCTACTTACAATATACAAATCGGTCATCCCTGTTTAACGTCGTAAGTACAACAATAACACATTGACTCATCCGTTGAACGTCTAATGTACAACGATAAAAATATCGAGTCATCCTTGAAACGTCTAAGGTACAACGATAACACATTGACCTCATCCGTTTTAACTACTAAATGTCCAATGTGGCATACCATATTTGAGTCATCCGTTGAACGTCTAATGTACAACGATAACACATCGTACCTCATCCTTTTAACGTCTAATGTATATCGACCAACACATCGATCAATCCGTTTTTTTTTCAAAACGTCTAATGTACAAACTATAACACAATTGGACTCATCCGTTGAACGTCTAATGTACAACGATAACATATCGAGTCATCCGTTGAACGTCTAATGTACAACGATAACACATAGACTCCATCCGTAAAATAAAAGATGTACAACGACCACACATTGACTCATACCGTTAAACGTCTAATGTAACCACGATAACAGATTGACTCCTACCGTTGAACGTCAAATGTACAAGATAACAACATCGACTCAACCGTTGAACGTCTAATGTAACAACGAGAACACATTGACTCAACCGTTAGAACCTCTAAATGTACAACGAGAACACAAATTTACTCATCCTATGAAGTCTAATGTACAGACGAAACACATCGAATCATCCGTAGTTGAAACATCTAATGTACAACGATAACATATCGATCATCAGTTTGAACGCTAATATACAATGAATAACAAATCGAGTCATGACTGTTGAACAACGTCTAATGTACAAACATTACACATCGACTCATCCCGTTGAACGTCTAATGTACAACGAAAACATATCGAGTCATCCGTTGAACGTCTAATGTACAACGATAACACATTTCTCATCCGTTGAACAGTAAAATGTAACAACGACAAATCACATTGACTCACTGCGTTAAACGTCAATGTAAAACTATAACATATTGACTCATCGTGTAACGTCTAATGTACAACGATAACACATTGACTCATCCGTTGAACGTCTAATGTACAACGAGAACACATTGACTCATCCGTTGATCGTCTAATGTACAACGAGAACACATTGACTCATCCGTTGAACGTCTAATGTACAACGATAACACATCGAATCATCCGTTGAAACTACTAATGTACCCAACGATAACATATCGATTCATCCGTTGAACGTCGTAATATACAAACCGATAACATATCGTCATCTGATTAACGTTCTAATGTACAAACTATTACACATCGCCTCATACCGTGTGAACGTCTAATGTACAACGATAACATATCGAGTCATCCGTTGAACGTCTAATGTACAACGATAACACATCGACTCATCCGTTGAACGTCTAATGTACAACGATAACATAACGAGTCAAAATTCCGCTAACGTCTAAGTACAACATAACACATCGACTCATCCGTAGAAACGTCTAATTGTAAACGATAGCATATCGAGTTCATACTCCGTTGAACTCTAAATGTACAAACAATAACACATTACTCATCCATTTGAACGTCTAATGTATAACGATAACATATCGAGTCATCCGTTTAACGTCTAATGTTACAACATAACACACGAGTCATTTCCGTTGAAACTCTAATGTACAATGAGAACATATGACTCATCCGTTGAACGTCTAATGTACAAAGACAACAACATCGAGCATCCGTTGAACGTCTAAAGTACAACGACAACATATCGATCATCCGATTGAACGTCTAATTACAACGAATAACATATCGACTCATCCGTTACACTCTAATGTACAACTATAACCCAACGACTCATACGTTTAATGTCTAATTTACAACAATACAATTAAGTCATACCGTTGAACGTCTAAATGTACAACGAGTAACATATCAGTCATTATTCGTTGAACGTCAAATGTACAACGATAACATATCGAGTCATCTGTTGAACGTCTAATGTACAACGATTACACATCAACTCATCCGTTGAACGTCTAATGTACAACGATAACATATCGAGACACCTGTTGAACGTGTAATGTACAACGATGACACATCGACTCATCCGTTGAACGTCTAATGTACAACGATAGCATATCGAGTCATCCGTTGAACGTCTAATGTACAACGATAACATATCGAGTCATCCGTTGAACGTCTAATGTACAACGATAAAACATCGACTTATCCGTTGAACGTCTAATGTAGAACGACAACATATCGAGTCATCCGTTGAATGTCTAATGTATAACGATAACATATCGAGTCATCCAATGAACGTCTAATGTACAACGATAACACATCGACTCATCCGTTGAACGTCTAATGTCCAACAATAACATATCGAGTCATCCGTTAAACGTCTAATGTACAATGATAACACATTGACTCATCCGTTGAACGTCTAATGTACAACGACAATACATTGACTCATCCATTAAACGTCTAATGTACAACGATAACATATCGAGTCATCCGTTGAACGTCTAATGTACAACGATAACACATTGACTCATCCGTCGAACGTCGAATGTACAACGATAACACATTGAATCATCCGTTGAACGTCAAATGCACAACGATAACATATCGAGTCATCCGTTGAACGTCAACTGTACAACGATAACATATCGAGTCATCTGTTGAACGTCTAATGTACAACGATTACACATCGACTCATCCGTTGAACGTCTAATGTACAACGATAACATATCGAGTCATCCGTTGAACGTCTAATGTACAACGATAACACATCGACTCATCCGTTGAACGTCTAATGTACAACGATAACATATCGAGTCATCCGTTGAACGTCTAATGTACAACGATAACATATCGAGTCATCCGTTGAACGTCTAATGTACAACGATAACACATCGACTCATCCGTTGAACGTCTAATGTACAACGACAACATATCGAGTCATCCGTTTAACGTCTAATGTACAACGATAACATATCGAGTCATCCGTTGAACGTCTAATGTACAACGATAACACAGGATGAGTCATACCTTTGAATGTCTAAAGTACAAACAGAAACAACATTGACTCATCCGTTGAACGTCTAATGTACAACGACAACACATCGAGTCATCCGTTGAACGTCTAATGTACAACGACAACACATCGAGTCATCCGTTGAACGTCTAATGTACAACGATAACATATCAAGTCATCCGTTGAACGTCTAATGTACAACGATAACACATCGACTCATCCGTTGAACGTCTAATGTACAACGATAACATATCGAGTCATCTGTTGAACGTCTAATGTACAACGATTACACATCGACTCATCCGTTGAACGTCTAATGTACAACGATAACATATCGAGTCATCTGTTGAACGTCTAATGTACAACGATAACACATCGACTCATCCGTTAAACGTCTAATGTACAACGATAGCATATCGAGTCATCCGTTGAACGTCTAATGTACAACGATAACACATCGACTCATCCGTTGAACGTCTAATGTACAACGATAACATATCGAGTCATCCGTTGAACGTCTAATGTACAACGATAACACATCGACTCATCCGTTGAACGTCTAATGTACAACGATAGCATATCGTGTCATCTGTTGAACGTCTAATGTACAACAATAACACATTGACTCATCCGTTGAACGTCTAATGTACAACGATAACATATCGAGTCATCCGTTGAACGTCTAATGTACAACGATAACACATTGACTCATCCGTTGAACGTCTAATGTACAACGATAACATATTGAGTCATCCGTTGAACGTCTAATGTACAACGATAACACATCGACTCATCCGTTGAACGTCTAATGTACAACGACAACACATCGAGTCATCCGTTCAACGTCTAATGTACAACGATAACACATTGACTCATCCGTTGAACGTCTAATGTACAACGATAACATATCGAGTCATCCGTTGAACGTCTAATGTACAACGATAACACATTGACACATCCTTGAACGTCTAAATGTACAACGATAAACACATCGAATCTTCCGTTTGAACGATCTAATAGTACAACGATAACATTACGAGTCATTCGTTGAACATCTAAATGTACAACTATAACCATTGACTCATCCGTTGAACTTTACTAATGTACACGATAACACATCAAATCTCCTTTGAACTCAAATGTACAAGATAACAATCGAGTCATCCGTTGAACGTCTAATGTACAACGATAACACATCGACTCATCCGTTGAACGTCTAATGTACAACGATAACAAATCGAGTCATCCGTTGAACGTCTAATGTACAACGATAACACATTGACTCATCCGTTGAACGTCTAATGTACAACGATAACACATCGAGTCATCCGTTGAACGTCTAATGTACAACGATAACACATCGAGTCATCCGTTGAACGTCTAATGTACAACGAGAACACATTGACTCATCCGTTGAACGTCTAATGTACAACGACAACACATCGAGTCATCCGTTAAACGTCTAATGTACAACGATAACACATCGACTCATCCGTTGAACGTCTAATGTACAACGATAACACATTGACTCATCCGTTGAACGTCTAATGTACAACGATAACACATTGAATCATCCGGTGAACGTCTACTGCACAACGATAACATATCGAGTCATCCGTTGAACGTCAACTGTACAACGATAACATATCGAGTCATCTGTTGAACGTCTAATGTACAACGATAACACATCGACTCATCCGTTGAACGTCTAATGTACAACGATAACATATCGACTCATCCGTTGAACGTCTAATGTACAACGATAACACATCGACTCATCCGTTTAACGTCTAATGTACAACGATAACATATCGAGTCATCCGTTGAACGTCTAATGTACAACGATAACATATCGAGTCATCCGTGAACTCTAATGTATAACGATTAAAACATCGACTTAATCCGTTGAACGACTAATGTACTCCGACAACATATTCGAGTCATACCGTTAAATGTCTAATTTAACAACGATAACATACCGAGTCATCCGTTTACGTCTAATGTAACAATGATAACACATCGAGACAACCTTTGAACATCTAAATGTACAAACGAGAACCACCATTAACTCACCGTTGAAACGTCTAATGTACAACGACAACACTCGAGTCATCCGTTGAACATCTAAGTACATCGTCAACACATCGGAGTTCGCATCCGTGAACGTCTAATGTACAACGATAAAATATCAAGTCATCCGTTGAACGTCTAATGTACAACGATTACACATCTACATCATCCGAAGAACGTCTAAATAGTACAACGATAACATATCGAGTCATCCGTTGAACGTCTAATGTACAACGATAACACATTGACTCATCCGTTGAACGTCTAATGTACAACGACAACACATCGACTCATCCGTTGAACGTCTAATGTACAACGATAACACATCGACTCATCCGTTGAACGTCTAATGTACAACGATAACATATCGACTCATCCGTTGAACGTCTAATGTACAACGATAACATATCGACTCATCCATTGAACGTCTAATGTACAACGATAACATATCGACTCATCCGTTGAACGTCTAATGTACAACGATAACATATCGAGTCATCCGTTGAACGTCTAATGTACAACGATAACACATTGACTCATCCGTTGAACGTCTAATGTACAACGATAACACATTGACTCATCCGTTGAACGTCTAATGTACAACGATAACACATTGACTCATCCGTTGAACGTCTAATGTACAACGACAACACATTGAGTCATCCGTTGAACGTTTAATGTACAACGATAACATATCGAGTCATCCGTTGAACGTCTAATGTACAACGATAACACATTGACTCATACGTTGAACGTCTAATGTACAACGACAACACATCGAGTCATCTGTTGAACGTCTAATGTACAACGAGAACACATTGACTCATCCGTTGAACGTCTAATGTACAACGACAACACATCGAGTCATCCGTTGAACGTCTAATGTACAACGATA
>BQNB010163870.1:0-14395 GCA_026074375.1 Tanacetum coccineum
AGATCAACCTGAAGATCAGTTGGGAGTTCTTAGTGCAACTAAAGTTCTTGCAGATGCAGCTAAAACAAATGTTCACACTTATACTAGAAGGGCAGTTAGTACTGGTAGTGGTGGAATTAGTACTACTGGTGCATTAATGCCAGTTAGTACTGCTGGTATGGTTCAAGAGGTTAACATCAGTATTCCTTCACCAGTTGTTGTCAAAGATAAAGGTAAAGGAAAAAATGGAGGAATCTGAGGATGAACAAACTAAGAGAACTAAATTACAGCAAAAACAAGAGAGGCTTGGTCATGAAGTAGCAGTAAGACTGCAAGAGGAACTGGATGAAGAAGAAAGACAAAGGATGGCTAGAGTTCATGAAGCAGCTCAATCTTTTACTGAGGAAGAATGGGAAAACATTAGAGAAAGAGTTAAAGCTGATGAAGAGCTATCTAAGAGACTACAAGCAGAGGAAAGGAACAAGTACAATGAAGTTGATCAAGCAAGATGCTTGTAGATCTTATTAATCAGAGAAAGAAATATTTTGCTACACAGAAAGCTGAAGCAAAAAAGGAACAAGCCCATGACACAAGCTCAACAGAGGAATTATATGATTAATTACATCAAGCACATGGGAAGTCATACACTACAGCAGTTGAAAAGATATTCTTTTGATGAGCTCAAGGAATTATTTGAAACTACAATGAAGAATGTCAACACTTTTGTACCCGTGGAGACTAAAGATAAAGGAAGAGCATCAGAATTAGTAACTAGAAGTTCACAAGCAACAATTATTGATTCTGCAGAAGTTGAAAGTTCTAAAAGGGCTGCAGAAGCAGAACTTGATCATGAAGGTTCTAAGAGACAAAAGACTAATGAAACTTCAGGATCAGTTCAAGAACAACCAGAAAAAGAGGAAAAAGAATTGTTACAAGAGGATTTACAACAAATGATAATGGTAGTTCCAGTGGAAGAAGTTTATGTTGAAGCCTTACAGGTCAAATATCTAATCATTAACTAGGAGGTTTATACTGAAGAATCTAGAAAATATTGGAAGATTATTAGGGTTGGTAATCATACAGAAGCATATCAATTCTTTGAGGTTATGTTGAAAATATTTGACAGGGATGACTTGGTGATGCTATGGAATTTGGTTAAAGAAAGATTCAGTTCAACAGAACCTACTGATGACAAAGAAAGAACATTATAGGTTTTAATTGAATAGGTTATTTGAACCTAAAACTGATGATACACTATGGAAACTTCAAAGATACATGCATGATCCATTAAAATGGAGATTATATGATACATGTATGGTTTATCATGTGTCTACAGAAAGAGAAATAAATATTTTCATGCTGGTAGAGAAAGAATATCCATTGTCAAAAGGAGTTCTGACTTTGATGTTGGTTAACAAGCTGTTAGTAGAACAACATTTAAAGATGGCAAATGAGCTTCTAAGGAAAATCTTCATACAAGAAAACAAACCAAGACAATAGAGTTTTTAGAAGCATCCTCTCAGCATAGATGGTTTAATTCAGAGAAACTTGTAGATTTGAACGTCAATCATAAGTTTAGGGGAGGATTGTTGGGAATTAAAATTTCTCACACTTAGTACTGCCAAGCTTAGTTAGTACTGGAAGATTGAAGTTAGTACTGCTGGAGTTGAGTTAGTACTGCCAGTGTAAACTTAATACTGCTGATGGAGGATTACAACTGCTGAAGAGATAAAGACCTAATGAAGAGATAAAGACGTGTGATATGATTTGTATTAGTTTATTTTGTGTATATCTTATATTATTAGAAAGATTCGTATAAGATAAATATTTAGAAGATTTGTAGTTATCTTGTAAAGGACTCCTTGGTGTATAAAAGGAGATCCTACGTTATGATGTTAAGAATGATTATATAGAGTTGCATGCATAACTTCAAGGTTGTAAACCCGAGTACTAGACAGAATACTCCTATTATTGATCTTAATAATATTGAAGCTTTTTGTTACATCTTTGTTCAATCATATTTACTGTTACATTCATAGTTCTTCTAAGTATTAAAGAGTAGATTCCGCATACTCTTTAATATACACACAAAGTTTCTACTATTGTTATTTTGGATTCATCCAAGGTAACATACTCTTTACAAGCTAAAGAATCAATCATAGTTTGGGATCAACAGACCTTCTACAATTCAAGTTACAAGAAGTTTGGACTTTAGTGGAGTTACCTAATGGAAAATGGGCTATAGGTACTAAATGGGTCTTCAAGAATAAAAAGGATGAAAGAGGAATTATGATTAAAAATAAAGCAAGACTAGTTGCTCAAGGATACGCATAAGAAGAAGGGATTGACTATGATAAGGTATTTGCCCCTGTTGCCAGAATTGACGCAATTAGGCTATTCTTAGCCTATGCCTCATTTAAAGATTTTGTGGTATACCAGATGGATGTCAAGAGTGCTTTTCTTTATGGTAAGATTGTAGAGGAAGTCTATGTTTGTCAACCATCAGGATTTGAAGATCCATACTTTCTTGACAAAGTATACAAAGTAGAAAAGGCACTGTGTGGGCTACATCAAGCTCCCAAAGCTTGGTATGAAACATTGTCAACTTATTTGTTAGACAATGGGTTTCAAAAAGGAAAGATAAACAAGACTTTGTTTATCAGAAGGGAAAAAGGTGATATTCTGTTAGTTCAGGTGTATGTAGATGATATCATCTTTGGCTCTACAAAGAAGTCATTATGCACTGAGTTTGAGAAGATGATGCATAAGAAGTTTTAGATGAGTTCTATAGGTGAACTCACATTCTTCTTAGGACTACAAGTAAAGCAGAAGGAGGATGGGATTTTTATCAGTCAAAACAAGTATGTGACTGAGATTTTGAAGAAATTTGGTTTTACTGATGTCAAGACAGCAAACATACCTATGGAAACTCAAAAACTTTTGCTTAAGGATGAAGATAGTGAAGAAGTGGATATTCATTTATATAGATCAATGATTGGTTCATTGATGTATCTTACTTTTTCAAGACCTAATATTATGTTTGTAGTGTGTGCCTATGCAAGATACCAAGTTAACCCAAAGGTTTCACATCTTCATGCAGTAAAAAAGATCTTTAGGTACTTAAAAGGTCAACAAAAATTAGGTATTTGGTATCCAAAAGATTCTCCTTTTGATTTGGTAGTAAACACTGTTAGTGATTATGCTTGAGCAAGCTTGGATAGGAAGTCTACAACAAGAGGTTATCAATTCCTTAGAAGTAGATTAATATCATGGCAATGCAAGAAACAGACTGTGGTTGGAAATTCCACAACGGAAGCTAAATATGTGGCTGCTTCAAGTTTCTATGGACAAGTGCTTTGGATTCAGAATCAATTACTTGATTATGGGTACAATTTCTTGTATACCAAAATCTTTATTAATAATAATAGTACTATTTGCATAATTAAAAATCCTGTTTTTCATTAAAAAACAAAGCATATATAGATTAGACATCACTTTATTAGGGATTTCAATGAAAAGAAGTTGATTGAAATGGTTAAAATCCATACTGACAAAAATGTTGCAGATTTACTTACAAAAGCTTTTGATGTAAGTAGGTTTCAATATTTGATTGCTAGTATTGGAATGCTAAATCTTTAAAATCTTTTATCTCTTTATGTTTTTATAGAGTTTTGTATGAATTAGTATTGTTATTCATGTCATTAATAGTTTCTTCTATTAAGTATAATTAGTGCTGCTTGTTATGCTTAATATTGAGATAATTTGTGAGTTGAAAACCAGAAAGAGAGCTATGTGAAATAAAAAAACAGACAAAGTGATTTGTTAAGAAAAAAGAATTAAGAGAAGTTGTGAGTTAAAAAACAGAAAGAGAGTTGAATATATTAAAAGCAGAGAGTGTTTGGACTGGAATTGGAGTTAATGCTGGTAACTCAAAGTTAATGCTGTTATGTTGGGAATTATTGATTTGATGAGACAAAATAAATAAAAGAATGAAACAAGAAGGACTTAAACGCAAAGCTGGAATTCTTCAAAAAGATGGAAGATTTTGAAGATTCTAAAAGATATCCTTAAGAAGATAAAAGATATAGAAGATAAAGATAAAAGTTAGGAAGATATAATTTGTTTCCTAATTATATTTGTTCTTATCCTTTGTAAACCTAGATGATCTCTACTATATAAAGAGACATTAGGTCGTGTAGTTGATATATACACAGAAAAACGTGTGTGTGTGTATCACAAAAAAATGTAGACGTCTAGTTTGTCTGGTGTAGCCTCAAGGATCTTATGATTCCTGTTACAATTTATTGATGTAACTGTTCTACTCTTGATCAAAGTAGAATTGAGGCTTAGAGTGAATGATAATGAAAAAAAACCTTGTTGATGATAACATTGTTCTTATGTTTAATTTCGTTGTGCATATATGTTATTGTCTTTGTTATCATGATCCTAGATGAGGTCTAAACAACCTCGAGCTATAAACAATCAAAGAAACTATCAAGTTATTAGGTTCTATCATGTGGTATCAGAGCTACGGGGCTTTTGATCTAGGATCTTACTGGGTTTTTATTGGCGAATTAATGAAGGCAAAAGATGTTTATATTTTATTTTAGTATCTAATTCGGTAAAATTAGGGATTCATTACAAACCCTAAATCAGTAAAAATGGAAGGGTTGTTGAAGCTGCTATATGTTTTGTTGCTGTGTATTGCTGTGAACGCACCATGATCAGGTTTGGAAGAGTTTGTTGATGAGTGTCCTGTATTAATATCTTTCATTGTGCTTTAAATTTGATCGTAAACCCTAATTGAAAAGATCATGAATCTGTTTATAACAAAGGTTTTTGATGTTGTTGTTCATGGTAATTGTGGGATTTATGTATATATATATGATCGTGTGTTAAAAAGGAAAAAACAAGCAGCAGGTTGTCGACCTTAGAGTACCCCTTCATACAAAAAGCTCAGAAGAAGGGTAAAATTTTTTTTATATAGAACTGTCGACCTGAGTATCCTCCCTTACAAAAACCGAGAAGAAGAATGGCCTAAAATTTCAATCTTACCATACAACAGCTACAAGCACTCGACAATGGAGTCAGAACTATTGAACAAATGGCGGCAGAGCATAATCTTACAAGGGAAAATCTTCTAGCTGCGTTGCAAGCGCTTCATTACTATGAGTGGAATGGCATCAGAATTCATGGTACTCCAGGACGTGTGATTAATTTAAACATGAGGGGTCCATATCCACGACTCGATGCTCAAGTCCATTACCAGCTTATTCGTTTCTACTGCCAAAGAGGACGATGAAAACTTTGTATTGCTCAATGGTTTATTAGTACTGCTCCTCGTTGATATTTACTACTGGATAAAGGACACTCCAGATAACTTAGTCCAAGTGTCCTACTGAACAATGTATCAGAATGAGGAATGTCTATAAGGAATTGGATGACAGTTTGGTGAGGGCTGCCACTACTGCTTCTAGCTTAGAAGCAGAGCAGGACAGTGGTAACATAGCTAAGACCCAATCCAAGGCAACACCTAATGAATCTAGTTCCCTAGGAACTACTTCAGGTAGTGGTCCAGGCGCCAAGAAACCATAGGGGATACTATTGCTCAAACTAGGTTTGAGAATGTATCTAAACATTCTAATGATCTACTGCTCGCAAGAGGTAACACACTTTGAAGTGGTGAGGATAGTCTGAACAAATGAATCTATGTACCAATTTACAAACAAGAGTTCTTGATTTGGAAAAGACAAAGACCACACAAGCTAAAGAGATTGTTAGTTTAAAGAGGAGGGTCAAGAAGCTTGAACAAAAAAAGAGGTTAACTCATGGGCTTAAAAGGTTATACAAAGTTGGTCTTACAGCTAGGGTAGAATCCTCTAGAGATGAAGAAAGTTTGGGTGAGGATGCATCCAAACAGGGGAGGATAAATGCTATTGATGCTGATGAAGACATTACCCTGGTTAATGATCAAGATGATGCATATATGTTTGATGTGAATACTTTGACTGGTGATGAGGTGTTGTCGGAGAACAAGAAGTTGATACTAAAGATGTTGAAATTTACTATTGAATGAAAGTTACTATTAGGCATCAAGCAACTTGCTGCTTTGAAAAGATGTAAAAAACCAAGGGTGTAAAAGGGGATGTTATAGAAGAGACAAGTGTACCAGCTAGTGCTGCCAGTACCAAGGTTAGTGCTGCTACAACTACAACAACTGCTACACTTCCAACTCCAAGGAAAGGAATTGTCATTACTGAGTTGGGTACATCTATAACAACAACAAAAATTTCCTCACAATCATCACAGGCAAAAGTTCAGGACAAAGGCAAAGAGAAAATGATAGAACCTGAGAAGCATTTGAAGAAGAAAGATCAACTCAAGCTTGACGAAGAGATTGCACTTAAATTACAATCAGAGATTGATGAGGAGGAGAGACTTACAAGGGAGAAAGATGAAGCCAATGTAGCCTTAACTGAAGAATGGGATGATATTCAGGCTAAGGTTGATGCTGATTACCAGTTGGCTCAAAGATTGCAAGCTGAAGAACAAGAGCAGTTCACAACTGAACAAAAAGCCACATTGTTTAAAGAACTCCTAGAGCAAAGAATAAAACACTTTGCAACTAAAAGAGCAGAAGAAAAGAGGAACAAACCACCAACCAAAGCTCAACGGAGGAAGACCATGATTACCTACCTTAAGAACATGGAAGGTTACAAAGACTTGAAATCTAAAGACTTTGATTCTATCAAAGAATTATTTGACAAAGCTTTCAAAAGGGTGAACATGTTTGTGGATTATAGAACAGACTTGGTGGAAGGTAGTTTAAAGAGAGTAGGAGATGAGCTAGAACGAGAGGTCACTAAAAAGCAAAAGGTGGATGATGTTCAAGAAACAGCTGAAGTGGATGATGGTCAAGAAGCAACTAAGATTAAAGCAGCTCATTGAAAATATATTCCTGTAAGAAGAGGAAGTAGCAATTGATTTATTCCTTTGACTACTAACTCTCAACCCTTGTTGACTTGGAAGATCATAAAGAATGAAAGAAAAAATTATTACCAAAACATCAGAGCTGATGGAATTTAAAAGATGTACTTAGTCTTCAGTCATATGCTTAAAAGATTTGACAGGGAAGATTTTGAAACTTTGTGGAAATTGGTAAAAGATAAATATGGATCAACAAGACTTCTATACTTAGGATCTGCTGCTAGGCATAAACTTACTACTGATGTTGAGACAAATTTACATCTAGTGAAAAGACTTGTAAGACCAAAACAAGAACTCAAACAGAGTGTGCCTAATTTAGTTCAAGTGTGTAACACAAGTCTGTTATTTCCGCCACGAACCGTCGTGGATCAAGGATTTGCAACGCAAAAGTAATTATCTTTAAGAATGAGATTCATGTAGTTCCATGTGAGGCCTTAAAATTCTGTGAAGTGCAAGACACTATTGTGTATCTAGACCTTTTAAAACGGATTCCTGGTGATTATCGGGTTCGAGTTCATACTCGTGTCATATTGGATACCATTAAGCCCACCCATTATATAATTCAGTTGTTTTGCATAAAGAAGCGTCCCAATTTATGTAAATAATGAATTGATAAACTTATGGTTCGGTGATTTATAATTTATTTATTTAAATGTAGAGGCGTCCCAAAAAACCATTCAAATAAAGAGATTTACATCATCACTAAACTTAATAATTTCTGATGCAATACGCGTACTCACATAACCTTCAAGGTGATGGATAACATGACGATGCATGTGCTTCTAATGAGTATGGGGCGAGTGTTTAAAAAAAACTTGTCTTCGGAGACGGGGAGTAAAACTACCAAGAATATCGACCTAGAGTTCAAGATAGTTAATGAGTACTCGGTTAGAGTAAATAAGGTAAAGGTCCTAAATAACGATCAACATAGCAATTATCAATTATAAATCCTCCTATTACACAAGTCTCGCCATACAAGACTTATAAATACTTAATAAATCAACATAATCGTATGTAAACAGAACTGTAACGGGTTTTGTTAACATAACAATTATCATATCAATCCTCATATTACAAGTCCCGCCCATACAAGACTTGTAATACTTAGATTCATACATAATTCCATGTAAACAAAATTATGACGGTCTCCGTGTAATACGATATTGTATAAAGTTATGAAGAAAAATAATATTCTTAGAGACCATTGTTTAACTTACAATGTCTGAGAACGAAATGAGACCATTGTGCAACTCACAATGTCTAAGAAGTAAAATGAGACCATTGTGTAACTTACAATGTCTGAGGTATAAATGAGACCATTGTGCAACTCACAATGTCTTAAGAAATGTTCTAGTATTTATATAATTAACTCTTATATAAATAAACGTACGATATACGCAAAAGGAATGCAAGCATATATATTATATATATGTATGTCATGTAAGCACTTAAGGTAACAAGTAACCTAAGCAAGTAAGCAAGTAGTGTGTATGCACTTTGAAAATGTTTGTTGTGATGCAATGCTTGTGAAAACGGTTATAGTCTAGGGTAAAATATGCAACCTAGTTCTCTATAACCAGTGCTCTGATACCAATCTGTAACACCCCCAAAAAATATGTCACAGCGGAAATGTGTCCGGGGGAGTTACTTCATAATACACAGCGCTAGATACAAGAGAACGACCTCTAAATGTGTCGTTTAAAAAGTAATCTCGTTGATTTCCTTGAAATTGATATAACATTTGTCCCATAATTTGCATCACAATGAAAAGCTTGAAAGCGATACAACGAGATTTGATCATTTGTATATAAATAGTAATCCATGAATGAAATCTTGTCATTTTAGACTCCAATGCACATCAAGTAAGCCAAGCATCTAATTCACCTGAGAAAAACATGCTTAAAAAGTGTCAACATAAAGTTGGTGAGTTCATAGGTTCGTTTAAATATAAATGCTGAACCAAAGTTCTGTAAAGTATGTATGACCGTTTCAATCCTTAAATGTTCTTCCAAAATGTATGTATGATTTTTAGAAATCATAGAGTTGTAAAATATGCATGACCATTTCAATCCCCAAATAGTCACCAAAACGTATGTATAGTTGGACCACCTTTGTTCAAAGTATGTATTGCCACTTTATTCAAGACAACGCGAAAATGTTCATGTGTGTATAAAAAACAGAAATTACTATTACTCTAAGTCATGAAACCAGATGCACTAATGTGTGTAACCTATCGCAGGTGTCTCCATCCAAGAACACCCCCGGCATTTAGAAAAGAATATGTACTAAACTCCCGTTACATGTGTCCCCTCCATAGAACACCCGGGCAGTATGTACCTCCTAATAGTGCCCCACTCCAAGAACACCCGGGCAGTAATGTACCCCTTGTAGGTGTCCCCTCCAAGAACACCCGGGCAGTAATGTACCCCTTGTAGGTGTCCCCTCCAAGAACACCCGGGCAGTAATGTACCCCTTGTAGGTGTCCCCTCCAAGAACACCCGGGCAGTAATGTACCCCTTGTAGGTGTTCCCTCCAAGAACACCCGAGCAGTAACTTGTTGTTATCAGATTCAAATCCGATTTAAGCTAATCCGTAATCAATTCCAAAAGCAAAATATGTATCATGACCAAAAATGAAGTCAAGTAATATATTTCCCATAGTGAGCTATGTAATATTGAGTATGTAAACCAATTTGTAATCAACCATGTAAATGCATTTGCAAACAAGCATGTTCTCACCCCAAAAATATATGTAAAACATGGGGCTATAAACTCACATTGATGTTGTAGAACGATTTTGTTATTGGGTGCAGAACTGCACGATATTAAGCCCAAACAACAAAACGGAAAACGAACGGCATCGATCAAGAACTTGCGGTTTTATCTTAACGGCTAAGATATCACTAGCCTAGGATAATGTATTTGGAGAGTTTTTCCGATGGATAGTTTACATCAAACACGACACGTTGATAAAGACTTAGTTTCCAAGTTGTAATAGTTTGGTGGTTGGTTAAATAAAATAAATCGAAAGATAAACGCAAAGTGTGTAATATATTCCGTATATATTACATATGAAAAATAAACAATTATATAACTCATACCGTGAATTATATAACAAAGAAACCAATTTAATAAATAATCGAGGTATAATACCTTGCAAGTATTATATAAAGAACGTGAGAAAAAATAACGAACAAGAATAATTCGTACAAAAACGTTTTCGAAATCACTTTATATAAAGAACAATAAAGAATCCTTGTTATAAAAGTAACGCACGTTTTATAGTTGAGAATTATGTAAACGATGTTTTCAAAGCTTTTACAAAAGTTATGACTTTATCATCTAGTCGGGAATTATAAAATAATATTTTATAATTTAGTATATTGTTTCCTTGACGGGTTTTAGTTAAAATAGTTGTCCTATCTATAAAAGTATAGTTCCCGTTTGTTCATCCGTTTATTGTATAATTACAAATCAACCAATACTTTACAGACTATAAACTTCGACTTTTTTTCAATCAATCCGTGCTGTAATTACTCGTGTGTAGGGGTGTTTTTATATAAATATATATATATATATATATATATATATAAATATATATATATATATATAATAATATAAATATATGTATAATATATATATTATATATAACTTATATCTAAACTGAACAAAATACTAATTATTACATTTATTTAACCATTTAAACCACCATTATATCCGATTTTATGTTTATAAAATCTTACGATATATATTTATTTGTCGATTTATATTAACCCAAACGCACCCTTACTGTAAAACGGCGAACCAAACACGCCTCTTTGGTGTTTCTGCTAACCCAAACGCACCCTATTCGATTTTCTGCTAACCCAAACACACCCCTAATGGTTTCCTGCTCACCCAAACACGCCCTTACGATGTTAAACCCATATCCAAACGCACCCTAGCTGTTACACAGCCAACCAAACGCACCCTATTTGTTCTAAACCCAGATCCAAACGCTCCCTAGTCACTGAAAACAAAACCAAACGCACCCTTTGGGGCTGTTGTTAAACCAAACTCACCATAAAGCTGTAAAACAGCGAATCCTAAGCTGTTTATGCGGCCTACAAACACACCCCACGAGCTAAACCCATATCCAACGCAAACTTGGTGCTGTTTATAACAAACCAAACATAACCTTCTATGCTGTTGGTTTTATAAAACCACACGCACACCCTTTTTCTATGACAAACAAAAACCACACTCAGCATGGTGCTAAGAAACCAACGCACCCTTTGGTGCTAATGAACAATCAAACGCACCCTACTGGTGCTAAGAAACCAAACGGACCCTAGCTGATACGAAACCAAACGCACCCCATGGGTGGTCTGTTAACCCAACGCACCCTTGTGGGTGTTTATAAAACAAATCGCACCCTTTGTGCTTTATATCATCACAGCACATGCGCACCCTTGTTTAGTGATGTTCAAGACCAACCAACTCACCCTATGAAGTGACGAACTAAGGCACTAGTTGTGGTCCGAAATCAAACGCACCCCTTTTGGGTGCAAAACCCAACCCTAACGTACCCTTTAGAGGGTTTAAAGCCACAAATATCGGCCCCTTAGTGTGTACTGATGTTGGTGGTGGTGTAGTTTGCTCGTGTCCGGCGGTGGTAAGATGATGAAGATGAGAATGATGACGGTGGCGTGCTGAGACTGGGAGGGTGAAGGAGAGGAGTGGTTATGCGTACTTAACACCCCAAAAAGGGTCGCAGCTGAATATGGGTTTTGGGAGCGTTACTCATAGATCAACAAACACAAGATATATAAGAACACTTTTAAAAGTGTTATTTAAAACTAAACATTGGATTTATCAAAATGTTGTTACAAAAGCCCAAAGCTTATAACTAAGTCATTGTAAATTATACAAAGATTCCAGTTCATAAAAATGTTCCTCCAAAATATTAATGCAAAAACCAATCTAAATGCAAATGACTTCCAAAATAACGACCACCAATGTATCCCTTGCCTTGTACCTCATTGACCTCCTGAGAAAACATGCTTTAAAACGTCAACAATAATGTTGGTGAATTCATAGGTTTGTAAATTGTATGAGTGTAGGACCGCAATTGTTTAGAGTGTGTATTGCATGGTATACAATATCCAAAACAGTAAGTATTGCATGGTATACAATATTCAAAACAGTAAGTGTTGCATGGTATACAATATCCAAAACAGTAAGTGTTGCATGGTATACAATATCCAAAACAGTAAGTATTGCATGGTATAGCAATATCTAAAACGGTAAGTATTTTGCATGTATACAATATCCAAAACAGTAAGTATTGCATGGTATACAATATCCAAAACAGTAAGTATTGCATGGTATGCAATATCCAAAACAGTAAGTATTTCAAAGTTACTTGCGTCCAATTGTAAAACAAAGCATGTTCTCACCCCAAAACTTATAAATCATTGTAAAATGTAAAACGTGGGGCTATGAACTCACCTCGAGTGGATGAGTTTAACAATGTAAATCACAACAGAAAGTGCGTCATAATTACGCCCGAATGCAACCTAATCAATTATAGGTCGTCATGATTATTTTTTTTTGGGGTTAACTAAGTACTTTGAATAACTACTACCATATATAATTCTATATAGCTACATCACCATCTAATTGAGTTTGTGAAATAATTTAAATGCCATTTTGACAAATATAAACTGTGAGTGTTGTGTACTTCGATACATCGAATAAATAATTCAATTGTCTTTTGTAAAAAAATAATATTTATAAAGTTTAGGACATGTATAAATATTATATAAATGATTCTAAAATGTTTCGCAAAAATTTATATTAAAAACGAACCAACACTATTCATGTCAGGAAATAGTGCACAAGTATAAAATAGTGCGTATCTTTCTTGTTTTAAGCCCGTTTGGTATGTTTCTTATGTCCACGCTTTCGTATTAAGACGAGTTATCAAAATATTCACATTTTCATATTTTTGACCTACTGGTGAACAGTACTTTTTTACTGTTCATGACAGTTTATAAAGTTATTTTTATAAACTTAGTTATCGTAAACTCGTAAACGTCGTATTTTACTCGTTTTAGGTCCGTTTTTAGTGATTCTTTCGAGCACGTCTTTGTTATTAAAAGTTCTATCATATTAATGATGTTCAGAAGTAAAAATTAAAGAGTTTTTATAAAATTTCTTTTATAAACGCATTTATTATCGCATAACTTATAAATTACGTATCTCATTCGTTATAAATCGGTTTTTCGAGTCTCTTACCTTTTTGGAATCCTCATGAGATGTAGTATTTTATAAAAATATAAAATAGATGCCTTAAAATTCAAATTCTAACAGCCCACTTTTATAAATTTCTCAAAATGTGTTTAAAAGTTGTTTTTATAACTTTTTAGTTTAACCACTTTGTTACAAGTCCATTACAACCCTTAATATCACATGTCTTACACACCTAGGGTCCTTAGTCCATGATTAGTCCAAAGATTGTCCAAGAATCACAAGATCTATAAGTTTACATACTCATTTGTTCATGAACTTTTATATATACACTTTTTAGGTATCTTGTTTATATAAACTTTTTATACATAAACCACACATGTACAATACTTATACATAAACCACACATGTACAATACTTATACATCCATTATAACATGATATTAACATCTATATGTCATATGTAAAAGTGTACCTAATGTAAAAATCTATTTTACAAGTAAATAAGTTCTTAGATAGTGATTAACTATACAAACATTATATATGCATAAAATCATGAAAATAAAGAGATTAAGGTTTTTAGGTAACCTTAATATGAAGTAGGATGATGAGCAATATGATCTAAACCCTTGTTTAGATATTTAACCCAAGCTTACAACACTTGAAAACCCTAAATCCAATCAAAACCCTAATCTTGAACCTTTTTGCTTTAACTCTTGTAAACCCCAAATCAAACCTTCTAAACACCTTAGGTTATCTTAGAAATGATGTAAGAACACTTGTAAATGTTGTAAATAAAATTTGTATGGGTTGTTTATGGTGTTTGGTGTTGGTCGTGGCATATGAGAAGGAAAAGGGAGAGGATTTGTGTTGTTTTCACTTAAGAAATGTGTTGTGTATGTGTTTCTTACTTGCACTTGCCTTATATACACATAAGACTAGTCAAGATTGCTTAAGAAAGTCTTTAGACACAAAGAGAATTTATAGGAAAGTCTTATGGTCAAGATATGTAAAAGTCCTTAAGGTTTAAATGTAAAGGGTTTGTACAATATCAAGTTGGGTGATTTGTGTGCTATATGTCCCCTTAGGACATATATTGTGGCCGAATAATAGGGGAGGCAGGGAGTACATATTGTATTTTGAATTTTAACAAAATATCTTGCATAATATTAAAGCTAGAAGTTGTATGTTATTACATAA
>BQNB010163871.1:3259-14395 GCA_026074375.1 Tanacetum coccineum
GGGTATCCATTTTTGATACCCAAGATAATTTATACCTTTAGCTTGTTCGAGTAAAGGTTCGAATGCAGTCACATGTGTCTATTTCGTCGTTACGGATGTGTACGTATGGTTTTTGTTCTAGAGCATTGGTATCGGTATTAAATTATATGAGTGTACCGGTAGTGTATTAAATTCTAGAACTTGTTTTTGTGATGCATCCCGAGACCGCATAGCGAGTATTAGGATTTGCTAGATAAAAGGCACTAGGATTAACCCATGTTTTAAACCTGGAATTGTTATGATGGTCACATCGATCATATAACTTTCCCACACCCGTGCTTCACACTCATATTTAGTGCAAGACTCCCCTAGTACACCCCTCCGAGCGTAACCTTTTTCACGGTTCTCATAATTTTCTGGTTAAGCCGGACTATTAATGAAGAGCATTGTTAACCCTTAAACCAGTTGTTACACCCAAATCGCCTTAGCCTACCTTGTACGTACTCGCTTTTAGTACATTATTGTTTTAACCCAAGTTAATTATTGAGTACACGGTTGCTAAGTCCTTATCCTTGTAAATACAGTTTTGGGACGAGTGGGATTCATGGTAGTATTTATTTCGCGAAAGAATGGGGAAGAAAAGTTAAGTCAATACCCCTATATGTTTGTCAAATGATCTCCATGTTATGTTGATCCACCTCAATTCGGGTCATTAGTTATATTGTAATTAAAAATCAAGTGTAGGGGTGCATTTATAAGCCCCAAGTGATGTATTATCTAAAAAAGAGAAAAATAGAAAAGAAAAAGAAAAGAAATTGATGTAGAGTTGTGTAGAGTTTGTATATCTTTGTCCGAGTTCTTAGCTTAGCAACCAAATCAACTTGTATTCGTATAAATAATTAGCTAACCCTTTCACCCTAAATTCACCCAAAAAGTCACCCCCAAATATATCTCATCCGTTTCCGTTTCCATTAATGTTATCTTACACCTACAATTCACAACCCTTTAAAAGACCTCTTTGATAGTAATGACTAATACTTGCGCCTAGCGATGGAGGTTTGATCCTTTACCAAGCTTGTGGTAATTTATATGCTATGATAGGTAATGAGTGTTAATTTTCCGTTTCCTATAGTTGTTATAATTTATTATACACCCGAGTGAAAGAGAGAATCCCAAACACTTATGTGAGGTGCTAGTATATGCTTTCTGTGCTTTTAATTACGAGGTCTAGAAGGTTGGTTTTGTAAACTACTTATTAAAGAGTAGTTAGAATGCCCTAATATTTGCTATTGTCTAGGTAAGTAACCCATTTGCTTAAAAAGAAGAAAAAGGATAAGCAAAATCCCAAGTGTAGGGGTATTGAGAGGTGTAATTTTATACACTTTTTTGGGATCTTGATTTGACCCCCAAAATCATTCAAAATATCCCATTTATTATGCTGAATCGGTCTTCTTAGTGTTTTTAGCATTTGGAATCATTTAGACATGGCTAAGATTCAGGACGCCTTAAATACTGAATTAGGATCTGATGCTGAGCCATTGAAAAATGTACAATACGATGCTGAATATAATGTGTTTGCCAATGAGAGACAACATTTTGATCAACCTGAATCCATTAACGACACATATGTAGTGGAAAAGGATGATAGTAATGTCATTCCTGATTCATCGGATATGTGTGTTAATGACAATCAGGCTGACCAAAATAATGAAGAATGTGATGATGAGCGTGTTGTACTTACTAATTTAATTGCAAATTTAAAACTTGATACTGATGAAAACAAAAATATTCAAAAGCAATTAAAGAAAGCAAACGCATCACACACTCATGAATTACAAGAGTGCAAATCTGCACTTGAAAAGTGCAAATCTAGTCTTGAGGAGTCTAATAGAACTCGATATAAATATTTAGGTGCACTTAATGACCAAGTGGTTGAGCTTGCAAAGTACAAAAGACTTAATGATTGTACATTGGAAAATGATAGACTTGAACGTAAATTGAAAGAAACTCTAGGATTATTAGCTCAAAAAGAAATTGATTCAAAAGAAGTTTTGAAAACAAAAGGATATGAAATTTCTGTGGAAAAAGAGAAAAACAATAAGTTAGTCAAACAGAGTTCTTTAACAACTTTACGATATGAAAGACTTATCAAAGTGCATAAGACTTATAAAGAGAAAAACTCAGGTAATACAAGATTCCAATAAAGAGACAAGATAAGGAATATTGAAATATCAGATTTCTTAGAATATGACACTAACTAGGGGTTAAACGTTCAGTCTGCTACAAAAGGAAATCAAAGCGGGTGCATATTCCAGTCTTTTCGTTACTCCTTAACCGAGAGCATATATAATGGTAGATCGAGTTTTGCCAAATCCTAGTACCTTAAGAATGCTCAATCTGAAAAGCCATGTGTGTATGATATTCCTATATGACAAAGATGATCTTGCAAACATATTTTCCCCTGACAGGGAAGAGACATTGACTTTTGAACAAGAGAGTAGATCAAAATTACATAAAAAAACTGTTAAACCATATGACTACACATTGCTAAACAATCTTGCATGAAATTGTTAATACCACCCAACACAAAAGAGTCTTGATCAGTTGTGGCACGCCAATGAGACTTGAAAGAAAAGGGGGTGAAGATACCGTTTGTTCTTTATAAGCCTATCATTTTATAAAAAAATACGTGTTATTCCTTATACTCTAGTATTCGAGCTATACGCCTAGTAGGTGAACTCGAGGGGATGGGGTGTTATTTTTAACGTGGATCGAGGATTTGCTTTGGGGGGTGGGTGAACGGGGATATTTTTATGTGGGAAGGGGATTTAACTTGCGGAGTATAGGCTATTACGATGCTTGCTGAGGGGTCAGACATAGGGGGTTTTTGAGGGACGTTAGGAAGAAGGGATTTGTATGGGTTGTTTTGGTGGGGGGACTTGGGGGGTATGGTTCGAGTTCTAAACTCTGTACTCAGGAGTAGGGACTGACGGCATGTGTGGATAGAGACCGAGTGCAACTCTGAGGTTTATTTTTTAGTGAGGGTCAAGTTGAGTTATGATGGAAAGGATTGCAGTTACGTGGGGAGTGTTGGCGATTCTTGTTGCTGGTGAGTAAAGCGAAGCCATCTTAGACCTGCAGGGCGGAGGAGATTCTTCTGGTATGGTGGTGACGGGGGAGGATGGGGAATGCCGACCAGAAACGTGAGCGTAACGGGTTTCTAACAACAACCACTCGAATGTTCATTTTGGCTGTATCTGCGATGAGCGTGGCCGTCGGGTTGTAACTTGTGTTTTGTTCATGGTTGTCCCTAGGTTGGTGCCCGGGATTTCGTTGAGGGAGTTTATTTAGGCGATTTATGGGAACTTTGGTTTGTTATGGGAAGTGGGTGGTGTAGGAGTTGTTGGGGGGAAACGTTTTAGTGGTATATATCTTTAATAAGAGTGGGAGACCGGTTTAAGGGGGGGTTCCTTATGCAAGGACACTTGGATTAATTTGGCCGGCGTTTTTGGTTATCATAAATGGCTTTATTCTACGGAAATGATTAAGCAGGGTAGGACGATTACTTGATTACCAACACACGGGCAATCATGGGGGATTTATTACAAGTGCGGGTCATTGCTCAAACCTGGCAAGAACAACTTAGAACTTGGAGTGTAGTTGGAGGCGTATGACCTGTATGCGTTTAGAATGGGTGTTTCTTGGTTTGGTTATTTGCGGAGGGTGTAGTTGGGGGACTGTCTTAACAGAGTGGCGGAGCCCGCGTCATTACTCTTGAGAGATGCGTCAGGAAACATAATTTTATCAATGGTGGGAGGTGGACATTATGATCTTTAGAAAGGGGGACTGTACTGAGACGTCCGTGACAGGTTTTCAGTTACGGGGGGGATTTAGTCATTCTGGATGGAGCTACATTTTAGTTGGGCACAGGCCAATGTAACACCAACTTGATGGAACGACGAGATGATCTTTCAAGGATAAAGTTGCAACCACTGATGAGGACTTTCTCAATTAACACTATAGTCCATGAGGCGATACCCAAGCAACACCAAATCGAGTATTAATTTCGAAGCGAAGGGAGCTTGCTCGACTCCGTCAACCCCGAAGCGTCAAACACCTGAACTTACCCAATTGCAGCGACTCGGTGACTCAGTTACACTGAGAGGAAGAACGATGACATAACTCGGGGCGTCTACCTCAACAAAAGAGGTATCCACAGTCTATCTGCCTGTGGGGGTCGACTTAGACCATATATTTGGTTCCGGATAGTGTGGTTTGAATCTTCGGTAAGCTGATATGTTATTGCGTAGGCACCTTGGGTTGGGGGTTTGTTGTATGTCACATTGGTTTCGTCCAATACTTTCACGTGCTAGGGGGATGTTGGGACGTATGAGTTTTATTTGGAAGTGTTTGGGAATGTGGTTGGGGTTTGGGAGTTTTGGAATGTTACGGCATCTCTGAAGGGGTAGGAGGGGCGGGGCTTAAGGGGCGGTTTTGGGGACGGAGCAGGTTGGAGCTTGCTGGTGGAGAGCGCCGGGGAGTTGCTGGGTGAACTTGGTCAGGGAGTTGCGAAGTCGTTAGTCTCTATTTGAAGTTTCAGCGCTTGGGAATTGTCGGTGCGATAAGCTGATTCTTTAAATATTTTGGTACTATAGACACAGTAGATATGGGGGCAGGCATTAACCCTCTGCTTGTTCTTGTCCTGAAGGAAGCAACGTACTAAATCGCATAGACTGAAAGAACTTGACAGGGTCGGTTGGTGGTGGGCATTGAGCGATTTAGAGTTAGGAATAGATTTATATGGGGGGTGTGGGACTCTCTATTCCGTAGAACGGCAGGTGTCCCTGTTACTCGTGCTGGGCGACGCCTAGGACTTATTTGATTGGGGTGTTAGTTTCAATATGTGTGTTTTGTTTTAGGGCTAACGAGACTTATTTATATGTATGACTGAATAGGAACTAGTTGTTTGCTTGCGGGTGCGTTGGTTGTTTCGATAGGGAGGGATTGCAGCTCTTCTTCAGCAGGGTCGCGTGGACTTCTGTGGGCATTATGTGGGCGACATGATGCGCCGAGTAGGGGCGGGGTAGTTGGCGGGGTTAGCTGCAAGTGGCAGGGGGGTCGCGTGACTGCACCAAGACTGCCTGAGTTGGTCTTTTACGCAAGCGAGCCGGGGTTGGGGTGGTGTCCGTTTTAGGATCTAATTTGTCAAATGTTCCATCGTCCTCTAATTTTCTTGTAGATTGTTTAACTCATCCTATTCATTGTTGACTCTAGATGCACCAAGCATATGACTGGAAACCTCAAGCTGCTGTATAATTTTATTGAGAAATATCTAGGTATCGTTCGTTTTAGAAATGATCAATTTGCTCTAATTCTTGGTTATGGGGATTTGGTTCAAGGAAATATCATGATCAAGAGGGTTTATTACGTCGAAGACCTCAATCACAATCTCTTTTTAGTTGGTCAATTTTGTGATGCAGATTTGGAGGTTTGATAACGCCTTAATTAGACATGTTTTTGGCGGCGTTATTTATAAATATTTTATCATTTCTCATGAACTCTCGATATTTAATAGCATGAATTATGTGCAGGTTCACCTGAAGTCATCCCGAGCTCAAAAAGAACAAGTTCAAGTGTTTATAGTTATTAGAAAGCAAGATAGAAGAAAAGAAAGGAAAAAGCTGAAAAAGACCTCAAGTACGCCACACAAACTTCTTTGTGCGCCGCACTTCTTATCAAGTCCAAAAATTAAAGACTATTAAATGAAAATAACATTTACTCACCAAGTACGCCACACAAACTTCTTTGTGCGCCGCACTTCCTCTCGAAGTTAAGAAGAAAAATAAATGGAATTAAATGTAAGCCGCATTAACACCTCAAGTACGCCGCACAATATTTCTTGTGCGCCGCACTTCGACCCCAAATTCAGCCTATGAATAGAGGATGATTTTCAAGCACTTCATATCAACCCTTCCATCAATAATCACTCCTCTCATTTGACACCAACAAATCCATCTTTAAAACATCTTGATGATTAAAGATCGAACCACGAAGAACGAAAAAGAACATCATAGAATTTAAAAGAAATAAAGGTTGTACTAAGATTCTATACTTGGATCGGGTAGAGTTTGATCCATAGTCTTACCCGGACATAGTATGTTTCTTGTTTATCTACTTAATTTTGTTATGAACTTCATAGCCATGAGAGGAAATCTCTCATGACTACTCGGTGAAAATAATATAATGAATAAGCATTTGGTATAATTACGATCTTGTTAATCTTAAGCTTACGTTAAAATCCTATCGTGTCCAATCTTATCAACTTTGATTATCAACTTTGATTATATACTCACACCGGTATAGGTCGAAAGACCCGTTGTGAACTATATAGTTTTAAAGATTTGTCTTTGATCTTTATCGTTTGTGACGAGAAATCCACTTACGTTATTTGATAAACAAAATAGATTTGATATAATAGTAACTGGATTATTTGAGTGACACATTTGATCGAGTTGACTAAATATAAGTCTTTAGTTAAACAAGTTAATTTGTAAAAATGTTTTCTGACGAGAAAACCCTTTTATAAATTAAAGTCCTAAGTTTGAGATCGTAAATATCACCATTGCTTATGAGTTATATGAAATTATTCGAGTAGTCATCTTTCTCATTATAGAATTCAGTTCAGTTTATTTTAAATTTGTTAAAGTTTAATTTTCATCTGATTATTCAAACACTACACAAATCCCTGTGGATGAACTGGTCTTACCTAAAAAGATTATACTACATACGTGGGTTATACTTTTACCCGTGTGTTTCCATCTAATAACCGGTAATTTCAGTCTTATAAATTTAAAGCTTTTGAAACACATCACGTACCAACGAAAGAACACATTTTTCAGACCTAAAGCATTACTTTTGGGAATAACCCTATCTTTTCAGAATGTGTATTGGCGGTATGAGTAAAAGATGTGTAGCAGGCCCTGAAACCCTAATCATTTTAGATCAATGTCACCATTGACGTACTGGAGAACATTATGAACCCGCGACTAGTGCTAAGAAAGTATTCGAAGCAGTTTTCCATTGGCCAACAATCATTAAAGAAGCTCATACTCTAGTTTGCCTTTGTGAATCTTGTCAAAAGACTAGAAACATCTCTAAGCGAGATGAAATGCCATTATATGGAATCCAAGTATGCAAAGTATTCAACATATGGGGAATCGACTTCATGAGACCCTTCCCAAAATCTCACAAGTTCATATATATATTCTAGTCGCTGTCAACTATATATCAAAATGGGCAAAAGCTCAAGCTCTTCCGACGAATGACGCAAGAGTCGTCATCTCATTTCTCAAAAAGTTATTTTTTGTTTTGGAATCCGAAAAGATCTTATAAGCGAAAGAGGAACTCACTTTTTCAATAACCTTGTGGATAAAACTATGAAAAGATATGTAGTAACTCGCCGTTTCCCTACATTATATCATCTTCAAATGAGCAAACAAGTTGAAAATACAAACAGAGCCTCAAAAAAAATCCTTGAAAAAACAGTGAAAGATAATTTTTCTATTTGGTTAAGAAAACTCGATGATGCTCTGTGGGCTTTTAGAACCGCTTACAAAATTCCAATCGAAACAACACCTTACAAACTCTTGTATGAAAAAACATGCCACCTACCCTTTGAAATAGAACACCGTGCATATTGGACTATTAAAAACTGTAATACATATCTCATTGCTATTGGTGAGAAACGTATGTTTCATTTTTATGAGTTAGATGAACTCTGTCTCCAGCCATATGAAAACTCTCATTTGTATACAACATGAACCAAAATCTGGCATGATCGTAAACTCAAAATAAGAAAAGAATTTAAAAAAAGAAGATAAAGTCCTATTATTCCATTCAAAATATAAGTTCAAGCAAACTAAACTCCGATCTCGTTGGGTTGGATCATATATGGTAAAACATAGATATCCATCTAGATATGTTAAACTATATTGAAGTGATGGAAAAAGTTTCATAGTAAATGGCAACAGACTCAAACTATACCACGAAGAAGAAAGCTATAATGATAGAAAGGAAGAGCTTACACCCTTCTACCCCAAAGAATGAACAATTTAAAGAGAGTCTAGCTAATGACTCTTAAAATTAAGCGTTTTACGAGAGGCAACCCGTATTTAAAATTAAGTAATTTACATATTTCCTAAAACTTTCAACTTAAGTGTGGAAGAAATAGCTATCAAAAATACATAAAAATTAGAAAATCCTAAAATCAAAAAATATTATCTATTTTTGTATGATGTCTGTTTTTCTATTATGCAAATAAGTCGTGGATGGTCGTTGGAAGATGACAACAGTTATCAGCTTCTCATATTTGCCCGGGAAGCCTTGTTTATCTTGTCATTTATTTTCCCTATTTTTCTATGTTTATCAGTATTATCACATTGAGGGCAATGTTCAACTTAAGTGTGAAAGAGGAAGTAAAACAGGGAAAATTTAAAATTTTGATATTCCACTTATCTATGCTTGTCTTGCAATCTAGCCTGTACTCTATCATATTTAGGATTAATTATTAGTAAAAAATAAAATATAAATATAAAATCTAAGTTTTAATCAAAACGAGTATCGTTTAGTAGCGCAAATTAACTCGGATTGACATTTTAGCTAGCACAACAAATTCGCGTGATATATAGGCAAATATAGGATTACACCCAAACTGAGCCTACATTTTCAAATTATTATATCTTAGCCGACTACACTAGTCCGCTAACCACCTTATGAAACCCATTGTAACATCATTTGCAGTGCTACTTTACCCTTAGTAAAAAAATGTTGACATCCCTTTCCTTTTGCTAAATCCAACTCATAACATATATTATATTATATATATATATATATTTATTTATAATTATCTCACATTGCCATGTCATCATTAATTTAAACTGTCATCAACAATTAAAGCACCTAAGCATCCATAAAGTAATGTCAGCACTAATTAAAGCCTGTCAACACAATTAAACCACATAACCATATATTTGAAATTCTGGTTTTTTTTAAAATTATGTTATGGCAAGATTCGAACCTAGGTGTTGCTACACAAAAGCAAACCTATACCAATGGAGCACAGTACAAGTTTGATAATAATAAAACAAATATGTCATGCTTAAAAAAATTCTCATTGTTCAAATAATAACATAATCCCTACATATTCGACTCTTATTATGGCAGCTTATATGGATCTTTTTTCTTTTTATTACGCCTAAAAAAACACAGGTTTATAAACCCTAATATTAATTCATTCATTCATCTTCACAAACCATAAAAAACATCTTTCATACGGTGAACATGGTGGCAATTAAGGGGGAGAGGTGTTTGTTTGACAGCATCTGAATATAGTATGAGACAGAAACTCTAATATATCTTTTTTTGGTATGAGTCCTGGATGATAGTGTCTTCATCGAGCATAACGTTGTGAATCCTCTCTTAAAAATGCTTAACCTCGCAACAAGCTTTAGTAAACTGAATCTCTATCCTAATTATTAAATATATATGTTGGTGCACTAATATATATGTTGATGCAGTTTTTATTTGATTATATAATATGCTATTATAATTTTTTATTATTTATATATATATATATATATTGAGAATACATGATGGGGTGTGATCAAGGAAAAAACAAAGAACGAGAATTAAGTGGAGGAAGTGTTTAGTGAGATTGGTGATATGTAATTATTATTTTGCTACTGATGCATGCCGACTATAAACGAAGTGAACTATATGCTTTGTAAAGTCATTGCCATATGTAAGAAATTCACTTTTATCTGTTATGTCACCTTCTATTCTTTGATGCATATAGTAGTTAATGAACTTATGGCAAATTGACATACAAGTCAAGCCTTATCTACACATCCAAACACCCAAAATCTTTTGATGATTTGGCTTATCAAATTACCAACAATGGTATTCAATTTTGATTTTTGGAATGTTTGAATTTGTGACATCTAATTAAGTATAGTTAATATGCAGATAAAATAAGCAAGGGAACTAAGCCATATACTCTAACCTATTCACAAGCAAAGAGAGTCAATGAAGATTTGGATGTGGACATTATATTACTTTGTGATGATCACTAAACACACGTTGAATGATGTGCTGTCGTGTAGGGTCAAGTTATTGATTACCAAGTTTTAAATTTATATTTAGCCGACTTATCCTAAAACAACACTTTAACGGGCAGTGTACCCGATCGGGTAGAGTTTCGTGGTAAGTAGGGTGTCGAACACTAAGAGCGAGGTCGTTAACCTTATATTCTATCAGTATTTTAGTTAATCTAGTTAATTCTAATTACTTGTTAAACCTATGCTAAACCTAGTTCTAATGATAATGGGGGGTTTTCAGCCTGAGAGACTGGCACAGGTTTTATGGTGACAATAATCAATTCTAAACACAATAAACATGCAAGAAAACAATCAGAAGATAAAAGAGCGGTACAAGCCAAATGATAGAAAACTGTATTAGCCATATTAAATCCGATTAAATGCTGGTTTGTTTGTTTAGTGCAATGATTACTTATCTCGAAGCGGCATATCATTCTTAAGACTTAGGCGGGACATCATCCTAAGACCTAGACACGTTGAATCCTGTCACAATTAACGTATCCGCATAAAGCATCCTTTTAGTTTAATTATAATCTATCTAGGGATTAAAGCAATGGTGATCTTGTTAAACCCTAGCCCATCGGGACTTTACCCACTTACTATTTGACGGTATTTTATATACTGGTAGTTCACTGTTCAAGTCTTTATCAATTAATTAAGAACATACTTGTTGAAACATTACGGGTCACCTGCCGGTCCAACTAAGCTCATAATTTAAAGACAAAGATAGAACATTATTTGTGATCCTATTAGTCCAGTAATATAAAACACGATATGGAGAGCTATCCTAGTATCTAGTTCACTTGTTAGGCATAACTAGACCCAGTTGAATGATAGGTCGCATATTCAAACACGTAGACAAGTATTAGGTGATAAACATAATTAAACTTTCAATGATAAATTAAGAAATCGAAATCATCATTAAGATGGCTAATACCTGAGGGTATTAGCCCATAACCATTGTAATTATACAAGCGTGATCAATTAACCAAGGTAAACTAAA
>BQNB010163873.1:0-14395 GCA_026074375.1 Tanacetum coccineum
CTTAAATTTAAATATGCTTTTGAACTAAGACTGTTTCATTTTAAGTTGTGATTTTATGTATATACGGGAAATCCAAGAGTTTTGAAACCAAAGGTCCGTGAGTCTCGATACTAGTCTCTGTGGGGTGTCAAAAGCCTGGTCACTTAGCCGCAATGTTGGGATGTGCCAAGACGAAAGTCGCTACATGGGACGATCTCGCCTTCAAACTCATTACTTTTGGGTGGAACGTGAAGCATAGAAATTTTGCAAAACTTTTAATCTATGGTTGAAATTCAAAATAAGCACATTCACCTAAGATATAATAATTGTTGGGAGCGAAAAGTTTCACAAGGTACAAGTATGAGTAGTGTTAGCATCTTAGCTTGTATATAACGGTGATTTCGTTTTTAAGCTTGGTTTAGGACAAGTGAAAAATCAAGGACGATGAATTTATCCTTTTGGGCATTTTAGGATTGAAGTGCTTCTTATTCCGTAACCCTAAAAGTTATGAAAATAATGAAAGTCCAAACGTTCTAGTTAGTTGCTAAAAAGAAAAAGCATGAAAAATACAAAAAAAATGAGAAAAAGGAAAAATACAAAAATATGTGTGGGAATAAGTGTCTATTTAAAAATGGTTAAAACGGGGCTTTTCAAAACTATTGATTCTTTAATTCCCCTTGATAAACACTTAGCTACTTTTCGAGGTAATTAGTCGAGGGGGATTGAGATTCTTTGTTTTCCTAAGTGTTTACTTATGAAATTGCGTTAGGACACGACAATAGTCTAGTATGGGGGATTTTGGTATGTGTTTAATTACACATACCTTTTACCAATTAAAACGTGCCCAAAAGACCAAAAACGGACATAAAATGCCAAATATATGCTTGTTTTGCTATTTGTGTTGTGCAGGAACGGATATTCAGAAAAAGGACAAAAACAAAGCCAAAATGGACAAAACCAAGCACGGGATTGGAAAGAGCGCAAAAAGTCAAAAAGTCAACAAGTCAAAGACGAAGCCGAATCCAAAGAAATATTAAATGGGCCAACCCGTACCCATTTATTAGGTCGGGTTAGCCTATTAAGCTTTTACTATAAATCATATAAGGTTAACAAGTCCAAAACCACCCTTAAAAACCATGAACACCAACCCGGCCCAACATTAAGCCCAAAAGACTTAACCATTAACCCCTTAACACATTTACACCAAAGGTCCTTATCCCCTTCACACCGTTATTCCAAAAGGACTAACAGTGTTAGTCCAAAAGGACTAACAGTGCAAACACATAACAAAAACAGGGCTAACGCCCATTATCTTTCAATTTCCCAAACCTTATCCCTGATTTCCCGCCAAACCTCCCCACCACTATTCATCTGTCACTTTCCCCATTCCCTACACCACGACAAAACAAAGTCACACCCTCTCAACTTAACCCCACTTTATAAAACAACAAATTCATGTTGGCAATCCTAAACAACCTCATTCGTCTATGATAGAAGACAAGAAATCAAAGGTTAAGATGATAGGACTTGGAGACCAAGCAAATTTGATGACTATGATGGATTTTGGATTTCTCTCACTCAAGAAACACACACTTGAGCTCAGTCATAGAAGTAGCACAAAGAGTGAAGACCCAATACATTAATTTTTTTTTATAAATAGGACCTTGTAAGCCTTTGAAGGCATCTAGTTTTGAGTTTTTAGTCTTTTCAGCATATATTTAACGTTTTTAGCTTATTGTACTTTTATTTAAAAGCTTTGTACTGTTTTATTAAGTTTAATGAAATCTAATTTTTTATGTTAAATCTGTCTATTAATGCATTTTATGTTTTGAAAACTTTTGATAAGCTTACATAAGTTTTTTTTACCTTTACTTAAGTTGTTCATTATAAGCTTGTCCATAGCTTATATTGTTTTAAGTTAATTTTACTCAAAGAAAATCACCTAGCCCTGGAGAGGGAGGAGTTGTAGTTCCATTTGTCCATATTCCATCTTAATAAAACTTCATCCACCATTTTCATCCATTCTCCTCTCTAGACATCACAACCCACATCTCACTCTTGTTGTTGGTTTGATCATAATATTTACATGTAATCTACAATTAGAGTTATCAAGAGCCATGGAGTGGTGTGGTTAGTTTTTGTTTCTGATTTGGTGTTAAAAACCTATACAAAGATCAAAATAGGATTCAAAATTTTCTATTGGCCTTAAAAACCTTAAAGTTTCATTTTATTGTTCCCTATAGGGTTAGTAACACTAGTTGTACAAGATTTTTTTTGCAAAAAACCGATCAAAAAAGTGTCTTTTTGAGTCTTTTGAAAATTTGGTTTTCGGAGTGTTGGAATTACTGAATTGAGTGAACCGACACGAGTGAACTCGAACGAGTGATACCGAACGAAGAACGAACCGAGTGAAGCGAACGAGTAAACCGAACTAGTGAACCAAACTAGTGAACCGAACTAGTGAACCGAACTAGTGAACTAAACTAGTGAGCCGAACTAGTGAACCGAATGAGTTTGTTTAGTTGGAACCGAACGAGTGAACCGAACGGAGTGAACGCGCGAGGATAGGGTCCTCCAAATTATAATCCTATTCTGCAGAGGTGAACACTATCGTACTCCTAGATATTGTCGAAGGGAATTTCTCTCTAGCCCAAATAGCTTTCTTAGAACTTTATTCTTCTAACTTTAGATTTACACGTCTATACTTAGGATTCATTAAGGGTCAACTAAAATTCTATCCCACCTCAGTGCGCTAACCTGATCCTTAAAAGTCACAATTGAATAACCCCACAACCTTATCTAGAGTCAAATCTAATCATGCACATCATTACACCTTGCGTAATCTAAAACAACACATATAACTCCAACAGAAACATTGTCTCTCTCCTCGTTCTCTATTAGTAACATATATCACAAGGTAACTACCACATCGGCAGAACCATTAACCTATATAACAACAGAATAACCCATTTTCCATTCCTACCTATTTATTATATTCCAAACTAGATTTTATAGTTAAGCGTTCTAAAGGGTGAGCTTTCTCTACGTTCTAAATTGTAATATCTTCGATATTTAAACTGACACTTTCTACGGTGTCTATTATCTCTAGAGCGACTCGAAGAAAATACCTATCTATATCCAATCTGAAGGTAATCTGGCGCATGCACAAAAGTAGCTCCCCTGTTCTAATGAGACTATCCACCCTAGGAGACATCAAGTAGAAAGTCATAACTCCACATGATAACAGAAATAAACCAACACAACAACATTCTCTGTTAAGACAACTAATCTCGTCTATACTGAAGATCTATCGATCATTGACCTAATCGTTTTTTCGTCTGTTGGCACGTGACGACTGAATCATAAGCCGGAATTTACTCCACAACCCTAAAACTTTATCATTGCGAGTCCTTCTTTCCCTCGGCACTGCGAACCCTCAACGCACACTTCACAGACGCACCACCAAATATATAGCTGCTGGCGATGTTCATAAGGCAGGCAGAGATGAATCTACTATTAATAGTATGAACACCAGCTCACAATTCCTCGAATGATATCTTTCGGAGTACTACCTAAAAGGCAGACTCAAAAGTGAATCTTTGAGGCCAAAAACAGTCAAGTACACACACTTTTACCCCTAAGCTCTTCCGACACACACATGATCACCTATAAGGGCAAACCAAAGAACGTTTCCCCGCGCGGCAAGTCAGTTTTATATACATAGGAGGACAAGTGAACATACACCTTTTATCAAAGAGTCAACTACCCTTCTCTGTGACGCTAGAAGTCCTATCGCGCCTGTCACATCAACGTAGACCACCCGACTTCTCAGCACGTCTCATTTGCGCCGCGATGATCCGACTACACGCTGGCGATAATATTCGTCTACAATACCCGAGAACCACACCTAGCAGCTTTTCTCCTACTCTCGCGACTTTCCATTACACTCGTCAATTCTGATCTCACAAGCGAGTATCACATGCTACCGAGGAACCAAACACCACTAGATTCTAGAGCCTCACCGAACTATGCGAGCGACCACGTTATCGACAGTTTCTATTTCACACAGTCATGGCAAACTTCTCGATACCCGCGTCAAAGCCAGACATCGAGTTGAACCGAACGAGTGAACTGATATTCAGAGCGAGATAGATACGCGACCCGAGAACTGTCTTGAGTGAATCACATAACTCCGCGACACATCTCACATCCTTGCGTCTTCCTTCACTAAACTCTTGAACACGTTATATCACAAACTTCTAAATACACCTATACACGTATCTCAAGAGAGACTATCTCTCGTTACATAATGAGCAGTTCATCTATTTCTAGATATAGCAACATATCATACTAAAAAATCCTCGCTTTCTACTACATAACATATAGGTCTATTTCACATCCGGTTTTCTCTACAGCAATCAGACACAAAATTGCTCTCTTGTATGGAGAGTACGACTCGGTTGTGCATACTTCTATTGACAGTCTTACACATTACAACACTCAGTGGCCGCTATACACATCTCTGACGGGCTCTTGACACTCTATCATCACATTCTCTAGACCATATTATTTATTGAGCATGTACACAACGATACCGTTTTTCTGAGACCCATCTATAAGTTATATCATACTTCTCAGTCCGTGATCGCTCGTGTTGGGAGCTCTAGCAGGAGCACATTTAGAGCATCTCTGAACAGGGGAGACTCTACACTTTTAAAGCGAACACAATGTCAGCAATCGCGTATGATGAGCACTATGATGAGATATGCGTGGGGTCAGACATACAGACTCAGTTTACTTAGACATGTATAGAGTCGTGTCATTTTCGCTATCGATAGATTTGAGCCATCGTAGGTGGAACTAGCGACTGTCAAGAGTTGTATGAGCGGTTCGGACCTTTACATGAGTCGGACTCTTCACACACACTTCCTGATGGATAATGTGTCAGGTCTACAGATCACGCTGGTTGGGGTGAATAGGTCAGCGATCTGGAATCATGACTCGGATTGCACTGTCTGCAAACGTTGTGCGTAGTTGTCATTAACGGGGCAGGATTGAGTGCGATATCACTACATCAGAGGGCAATGCATGCATCTTGTGAGACGGACATCAGGTAGGGGATAATGGAGTTGAGTGAGGGCATACAGCACACTCTTATTTTCAAGGATAGCACGCAGGGGTGAGACAGTACACAAAGCGATCTATGATTTGACGCAGGTAGGGTGGAGGCGATATTTAGTCGATAGGTGGATACGAGAGTTTCTCATGAGTGACACATCAGGGATGATGGTAGATGTTGACTTACAACCAGTCTTCATAAGTATTAAGTGTGCGTACTTACTAGAGATTGTTTTATTATCACTATTCATTGTGTAGTAGGTCAGGAGTGTCTATCTGACAGTGTAGATATTTACTATGACTACAGCGTTTGAGTCATGCGAGCTATCTCACCAGCTACTAGGTATAGTGGCGTGTACTATAGAATAGATTTCATGGGGGCGATCTATGACTCAATGGATAGAGATCATGAGACATCACACAGATTACATATAGGAGCACATGGTGACTAGAGGGAACCTTTATGTATGAGGGAGAGAGGACATTTTGTGGACAATTGTATGTGTGAGCGAGGACACTGAGTATGAGGTGGACACTGCATCAAACTCGTGTGTTACGTCAAGCACGACATGCGTGTTGTCAATACGAGATGTAGATCTTGACAATAACACACGTAGAGGGCGACTAGAGAGTGGTTAGCTAGTGCTATGGGGATTACGGAAGGATTACTACGAGTGTGTCTATCGTACTCGATGTGGTGGAGCAAGTGTTACGATGCATAGTGACTAAAGGACTATATCACAGTATTCATAGTCAACGCTTACTAGGCGAGAGGTGATAGCATCGAGTGGCTTAGAACATGCGCTAGAGAGTGTGAGACTGGTCTGACGAGACTTTAACAGTACACGACGATACACACGGGGATATAGGGACGTTCTTGTTTGTGGACATTGAGGCAAGAGGTATAGACGAGCAGAGTGTAGAGTAGGAGCAGTGATAAGGCAGATCACAACTACACACATCAGATAGCTTATTATTGTCTCTAATTTCTACTGATAGACAAGAGCATGTGCGTAACAATGCGGAATGATGCACAGTCATGTAGAAACAGTACACTTTATTACTACAGAAGTGCGAGGGTGTGATGTACTATTCGATGAGCACGCAGGATAGGACTACTCACGACACTCACGTAGAGACGTGAGCGATGGTGAGTCAACTATTGTTATGGTGTCTGATAGGTGACGGACTGATTGATTCAACACAAGTACAGCGGGAGGTATACAACTCTGAACGTGTGTAGGCATACGGAATGGACACATTACACATAGTGAATTGAGAGACATACATGGGACTCGCAGCACCTAACGAATGTGGGAAACATCTGAGAGCTTTTGACGCAGAATATTAGACGTAGACACACACACAACTCACAAGCGAAGAAGTTTAGGTGATTTCTTTTTTTGGACAGCACACAATACATCTCTAGATTGTTCTAACATATGAAAGCTGGGACACATGTCATGAGCGGAGACAGATCAGGTGTACATCTGCTACACACATAGTAGGACACAAGACACGGGGAGTGACGCACAGGACATATGAATGATTGGTGAGCTCATGTGTGCGACAACTAGGGTGTGGAGGGGATGAGTACATTCACAGTAGGATCGTCAGACATGAGTCAGGAGAGCACAGACGCGAGATTACGTGCGGGAGTGGAGGAGTGTGTAGACACACATTACAACATGAAGGTGAATGGCACACTGTAATTTAATCTACTCTCTTTGGGATCTGGGATATTGGTGTGAAGAGGTTAGATCAGTCTCTTACAGAATCGAGAGGGATTAGCGTATGTTACGCAGTACGAGATATGCAGTGAGGAACTGTGGTGAGTTTCATGTTTATGGGGTTAAAGGGAGTGAATGGGGTGTATATTTTCGGTGGAGAGGGTTATAGTTGCACATCACTATATGTCATTAAATGGGAGGATTACTTCTATGGGGTGCAGTAGCATCTTGATACGGGGGGACTTTTTTCTATCACATGTAGTGTAGAGTGACACACATTGGGGAGGTATGCAGTGGTGGTATTTTAGAGTTAATTGTGTGTAGTGTTGGGAGGAGGGAGGGTGAAGGTATGTCTGGGGGGGGCTAGATGGTGAGACAATTGTGAAGTATGGATGTTAGTAATTTGGGGGAGGTGTTGGGCGCGCACATGAAGTTTGTATATATTTTGTGTTGCGTCTCTTGTGTCGATGAGTGTTAGGGTGACTATGGCAGATTAATTTATGTTGTGTGATAGAGGGAATGGTGGATGTCTCTATTGGGGGTTTGATGTACTATCGTTATATATAACTGGAGGGACTGGGGATTTAATGCTTCGTAATTAGCATGATAGTGGTACATAGTGTTACTTTTGCTAAAGCGTCTTATACACGAGTCGAGTATAAGAAATAGGCATTGACTCTATTCCTTGGCAGTAGTGTCAGGAGCATTGGTATCTGAGGGACACAAGAGTTAGGAAATAGTGAGTAGTCGTTAATTGAGTATATAGTTAGTATTTCATTCCTTATTAAGACAGAGAAAGTGTTTAGCTCGCTATTTTCAAACTGAATACAATATGATATGTCAAAAAAGTAACATTGATGAGTGAGAGTAGAGGGATAGTTTGACAGATCACTGTAAAAAAAGTACATGATAACACTCACCACTGAGAGCTTAATAGGGGTGTACAGATTTGGACACAAGTAATTTTTGGAGTGAACAATTTGCCTTCCTTCTTGCTTTTCCTTTTTCTGTTATCCAATCAATGCTCTAGCTGACTACCTGGTCATGCCTTATTGTCTCATCGTGATTGGCTCTGACAATCCCTTATACTCTTCGTAACTTCCACGTCCTTCTTACTTTATCCTTCTCTCTCGACATCCTTTTGTCTTCTTCTCATTCCTCCCCTATGTTGAATTTTCTCCCCCCCTCTTCTCTTAACTCTTCTCCTCCCAAGAACCTGGCTCCAGACTACTTTCTCTATTCTGCGATGGCTACGACAAGTATTTTCTTTTCTTCCATTTTTAAATCATTTTTTAAGATCAGTAAAACTGTTTTCATTAAAGAATCCTTTTCTGGCCCTTGTTTCAAAAAAGAGTGTTCTTAAGACGTACAATCTCGGCATACTGTTCATGTTTGTATCCTGAAAAAACTGTTTCCACATGTTTCATTTCTTTCATATCTTTAACTCTCATTCTTTATATCTGTCAAGCCGGTATCAAAGCTTATTTTAACATTGGTGTAGTGCATCACTGGGTAGTTAAATTGTTCAAACATAGATAATATCAGGGACATCTTTTGAGCAGAAAGAGTTAAAAATTCTGGCACAGTTTCCATGTTGTGTTTTCACGCAGAATACGAGAATAAGGAATGATATTGCTATCACTGTTATTCAGTTTCTGCTGACTCACATCATTAGACGAGTTCAGAAGACGTCATTTATCTGCTCACTTTGATTGAATAAATTTCCAAATAAAGTCCAATATCTGATTGTGTAACCTTCAATGAGTGCATCTGAGCCATTCTTGGAGAGATTCGCCATGAGAGAAATCTTGGCTGAGTTGAGTTCATCACAATCAGAGTCATAGGCATCCAGATCATCGGCTTGATAAGCAGCATTGTGGGTGATGACAGTCTGAGAGGTTTGAATATCAGGAAGTCCCTAAATCTGCCAATAAATGCTATTTCTCCTCTGTTAAAGCCTTAGACCACTTGCTTGAGCTTGAACCACAACACTTTTTATCATTGAACCATGTTTCATCACTTTTCCTCTTGGGCTTAGTACACTGCTTGGCAATATGACCCTCCCCCTTGCAATTATAACAAATGACAGTCTGTTGTTTCCCCGTGTTGCTTCCACTTTCTACAGGTGTGTATTTTCTCGTTGTTCCAGCAGCATAAGTAGTTTGTCTCCCCTGAACAGGTTACAACCAATTTAATTCTTTCCCATCATAATGGTAAGCCTTTGTTTGACATTAAGATAAGAGGAGAGAGGGGTTGAACAAAGTCCCTTAGCTGATTTTTTGGTAGAGGATAACCGGGATGTGACAATAACATTTAAGAATGACATCATTGATTATCGAATCATTGATCCACCCCCTAGTCTAGGAACACATGGAACAAGTAGACCTGATCTGGTTTGGAAAATTCAGATTGGTGAAGTTGGTAAGGTGTGGGAGACTTATTCTAAGTGGGATGGATGATTGTGGAGAAATAAACGTTGTGTGAGCGGAGGATTGGTACTCAATTGATGGATAGAGTGATGAAAGAGAGTTGTCGATTGATGTGGTTGTGAAATTGTTGATTCTATAAGGTGTTACAAACAGTGAGAAGACGGATATGGTACGAGCATATAATGATGTATGAGGTTGAGAGTTTGGTAAGTCTGTAGATGAGGACTGATAAGCCGCCCGATTAAACTGGTGAGAATGCAACTAAAGCAAGAGATCTGAATTACGTTCATAACGCATCAAACGAACTTCATTTGCATGTCCTTTTTTCGTGTTGTTTTGCAGGAAACATGAAGCTGATCAAACAATGGTAGTGTGCAAGTCTTTGACCAATTTCACATCAGTCAAATGTTCTTCCATTCATCCAGAAGAGTGTTAAAAAACTTGGTGTTCACTTTGAAATTGCTCCAATGGCATCTTGTAGATATTCATATCATTGAGTAGCATAGTGAACCTCAAGTAGTACTCGTGTAACGACTCTCCTTTCTTGTAAGTGAACTTATCGAATTCATCATACAGCTTGCACTCTCGTTCTTGTTTTGTTAACGACGTACCTTGCATTAGCAGTTTAATCTTCTCCCAAAGATCTTTTGCAACACGATGTTGACTTACAAGAGCATAGATTTCAGTTTGGAAGGCTTGTAGAAATTATGTTTAATTGCTTTGATGTCACAATCAGCTTGAATGGCTTCAGCGGGAGTCAGTTCAACATATTCCTTAAGCCTTGTTACTCCATCCTCAGTGATTGAAGGCCAAACGAGTGGTCCTTTTTCAACAGAGGCAAGAATCATTCGTCCATGAGGTCTATTCAACATATACATTCCATCGGCTCTTCCAAGAATCATACAAGTGTTTTTCAAGCATTGGTGGTAATTGTTGTCTCCTCTTGGAAGAAGTGACTATCGCAAGAGTCGTCATTGTGGTATCAAAAAGATTACAAATTGATTGATCGGTGGTAGAAAGAAATTGGGGGGTGTTTGGTAGGTGTTTGTTGAGGTCTTGAACATAAACTTGAAACTACACGGGATTTTACGATTTCTTATAAAACCGGTTTAAAACACATAAAAGTTTTCACGGGATTTTAAAGTCAAAGAATAACCGTATAATAATTTATAATTTGAGTTATGATTTAAATTTGACAAATTTTTTTTTTTATCTAGTCGGGATTGCACTCGTTCGTTTCACAGATCGTTCAGTTCACTCGTTCGGTTCACGTCGTTCGGCACTCGTTCGGGTTCCAACAAAACAAACTCGTCGGTTCCACTAGTTCCGGTTCCACTAGTTTCGGTTCACTAGTTCGGTTCACTCGTTCGGTTTACTCGTCGGTCACTCATTCGGTTCACTCATTCGGTTCACTCGTTCGGTTCACTCGTTCGGTTTACTCGTTCGGTTCACTCGTTCGGTTCACTCGTTCGGTTCACTCGTTCGGTTCACTCGTTCGGTTCCAACTAAACAAACTCGTTCGGTTCACTAGTTTGGTTCACTAGTTCGGTTCACTAGTTCGGTTCACTAGTTCGGTTCACTAGTTCGGTTCACTAGTTCGATTCACTAGTTCGATTCACTCGTTCGGTTTCACCACGTTCGGTTCACTCGTTCGGTTCACTCGTTCGGTTCACTCATTCAGTTCCAACTACTCCGAAACCCAAATTTTCAAAACTCAAAAGACACATTTTTAAATGGTTTTTTGCAAAAAATCTTGTACAACTAGTGTTACTAACCCTATAGGAACAATAAAAATGAAAACTTTAAGGTTTTTAAGCCAAAAAATTTTGAATCCCTATTTTGCTCTTTGTAAAAAAGGTTTTTAATAACACAAATCAAACTAACTAAAAACTAAACAACAGACGAACGTCACTACTTCCACTCCATGGCTCTTGATACCAATTGAAGAAACATGTAATCTTATGATCAAACCAAGAACAAGAGTGAGATGTGGGTTGTGATGTTAGAGAGAGAAAGTGGATGGAAAATGGATGAAGGTTTTTTTTATTTTTTTTTAATATTATAAAGATGGAATATGACAAATGGAACTACCAACCCCTCTCCAAGGCTAGGAGAGGGTTTATATAGTACATGGATTGGCCGGCCCATGGGCTATGATGGGCTTCCCATGGGTCTTGGGCCGGAGTAGATTACTATTCTAATCATTGACACTAACTACGAGCTAAGACTATTACAACTTGGAAGCGACCGACACTTTTTGTGTTTCCAACAATAAATAAGCTGGAAAACATGAGAATTATACTAATCCTAATTAAGCTACACCTAGATAGATTTTACAAAGGAAAACCTAGCCTATTTATAGAAAAATAAAGATGCAGGGGGTGTGCTTTTTGTGTTTGTTGTATGAGAGCTTCAAGGTCATCATCTCAGCCCTTTAATTTTCTTGTTCTCCAAGTGATATGATCACAACCCTTCATTTTCTTGTCCTCTTTTCTTAGTGAATAGGATTATAGGGGATTTCTATGGTGTTTTTGGAGTGATATGATGTGGGGTTTGAGTTGGGAGGGGGTGATTGGTTTTTGTCATTGGAGGTGCAAAGTTCAAGGCTGAAAGGGAAGGGAAGATGAATAGTGGGTTTGAGTATCTTTAGCCCGCAAATATGGGTTTTTTGGGTAACAGGTTAGGGAAAGGAGGAAGTGGCTGTAAAGATTTTTTGGGAAAAGGGAAAAAAATGCTAATGGTTGTTAGCTCTGTTAATCCTAAGGACTAACTATGTAGGTTAAGCCTCAATTAAATGATAGTCCTTAAGGACCTATGGTGTAATGGGTTAATGGGTTTATTGGTTAAGTGGGTTTGGGCTTATGAACTTGGGCCGGGTAAGATAAAAAAGAGTTATGGGCTTTTTTTATCATATAAAATGGTTTGTTTGGTTTTTATAATGTTTTAATGGGTTGACCCGGCCCATTAGATGGTACGGGTTGGCCCATTTAACATTTCTTTGATATCGGCTGCGACTTTGACTTGTTGACTTTTTGGGTTTACTTTGACTTTGACTTTTGATTGCTCTTTCCATTCCGTGCTTGGTTTTGTCTGTTTTTGCTTGATTTTTGTCCTTTAGTGAATATCCGGTACCTGCATAGCATAAATAGCAAAACAAGCATATATTTGGCATTTTATGTCCCGTTTTTTTTTTTTGTTATTAAGGCTCGTTTTTACAAAAAAGTAAAAGGTATGTGTATTAACACAAAATACCAAAATCCCCCATACGAAACTATTTCTTGGTGTCCTTACACAATCCATAAGTAAACACTAAGAAAACCAAAATCTGAATTCCCCTCGACTAATTACCTCGAAAAGTAGCTAAGTGTTCATCAAAGGGAATTAAAGAATCAATAGCTTTGAAAAGCCTCGTTTTTACCATTCTTAAATATATACACTTATTCCTACACATATTTTTGTATTTTTCCTTTTTCTCATTTTTTTGTACTTTTCTTTTTAAGCAACTAACTAACATGTTTGACATGTTGACTTCGTTTTTAACCATTAGTGTTATTAGAACCCAGACCGCATTTTAATCCTAAAAGCCCAAAAAGAAGAATAAATTCATCGTCCTTAGACTTTTCACTAATTGTCCCCAAACCAAGCTTAAAAACCGAATCTCCGTTAAATATAAGTAAGATCTAACACTACTCATATTTTGTAGCTTGTAAACTTTTCACTCCCGAACAATTATTAAAATCCTAGGTGAAATGTGTTAATTGAAATTTCAAAAACATGAATAATGTTTTTCAAAATTGCAATGCTTCACGTTTCACCCGAGAAATAATGGAGCTTGACACCCGAGAATAATGAGTTTGAAGGCGAGATCATCCCATGTAGCGACTTTCGTCTCGGCACATCCCAACCTTGCGGCTAAGTGACCAGGCTTTTGACACCCCACAGAGACTAGTATCGGGACTCACGGACCTTTGGTTTCAAAAACTCTTAGGTTTCTCGTATATACATAGCTTATTTAAAAACTTAAAATGAAATAGTCTTAGTTTAAAAGCATATTTAAATTTAAGAAAAATAGATTTTCCCTATATTTATTTTTAATCATTAATATAACCATGTACAACGTAAATCCTTGACCTTTTAGAAGGCTGCAACATCGGTTGTGAGCCGGCAAGATGCAGCAAACTTTTATCAGTCTCGGATTATTATTCTTACTATGGGCTTTCTTTAGAAGGCTGTAACATCGGTTGTAAGCCGGCAAGATGCAGCAAACTTTTATCAGCCCACAGTTTATAATTATTATTACCACAATTTTTTCATTTTACTTTATTTACGATATATAGAGAAGACTTCTTTTTGGAAAATTTAAGTATAAATTTGAACTAAAATTATTGATATCGACTATGCTTCAAAAATTGTTGATTTAAGTTTAATTTTCAAAAATAGCACGTATTATTAGTCCGGTTAGGAGCTTATGGGAGAAAAAGCCACAAATTACATACATGAGCTCTTAAGATTTCCAAATAATCCTTGTTTAGCATCCAACTCATACTTAACTCTATCATTTTTCGTTCTTCGCGAATTTCTGCGAACGCTTAGTCTAAAAGTTAAGGAACAAGCTAGAGCTCAACACGCTCGATCGAGTCAAAATTTATTCTTATTCTACATAGCAGGAAAGTTAAAATTGTGACAAAACACTTATTTTATTTTTGAAAATTTTTAAATTTTTTCATTTTTTGGTATTTTGGTGGTAAAAACGGGATTACGTAAAAACAACGACTGCAGGCACAATCAAATCGATAGACCCCCATACTAGAATTAAACATTGTCCTTAATGTTTTTTAGAATGGTCTCTACGTAAATCCTAAGCCGTTTATTAAGTATGCTCAAAGATAAACGTTAGTCGATAAGATTTGGATATTGGATTCAAAAATGAAGCTGAGGATTTGAAGCTCGAGTGAACGAAGGACAAAACCGCGAGCACGAGATGCTTCAAAAATTTGGGCAATCCTGGACATACACAACAAAAACCGCAAAACACGAGAAAGGAAGAGGCGAGCCTCCTCACAACACAAAACACTTATTCATTACTACTACTAGGATAAGCATGGGTTGCCACCCACGAAGCGCTTATTTTTATTAACC
>BQNB010163874.1:0-14395 GCA_026074375.1 Tanacetum coccineum
ACTACCTCCATATGATTTTTCATCTCAGCTTCATCATCTTCTTTAGCTTCTTCATGCTCATCTGTCTCTTTATCATCCTCCATTATTTGTCTTTTGGAAAATTCTTGTTTCTGCTCTTTTCTTACTAATTGATTTCTTTCTGCTGCCTTTAGCTTTCTTTTCACTACTTTCTGCCTTCTTTGACTTATCAGATTCAAGTTCATCTTCTGTTCTTTTAGAATTTCTTCTGTTCCTACTTTTCTTTTCATCACCTCTGAATCTATAGGAATAAAAGTATTTACCCTTTTCATTTCATTATCAAACAACTTCTGGATCTCATCATAGCTCTTGCTCTTCAACTGATTATATTTGTATCCACCCATGGTTTTGAGATAGGTAGACATTAGATTTCTCTTTTGAGCTTTAGTTGGTGGCTTTCTTCTTTTCTCTTCAGCTCTAAGCTTTACAAAGTGTTTCTTTCTTTTGTTCATGAGCTCTACAAACAGTCTTGATCTTTCTTCAATGGTTATCTCTCCCTGTTCTTCTGCTTGTAGCCTCTGAGCTAATTAAAGCTATGTTGGCTTCCTCTTCCTTTTTCCTTGCAAGCCTTTCTTCTTCAATGAGTTTAGCTTGTATTTGAGCTTCAAGATTTCTAGCTATTTCTTCATCAAGAGCAATTTGATCCTTTTTCTTCAATGGCACTTCAGGTTCATCCATCTTAGCTTTCCCTTTATCCTTGATGCTTGAAGAAGATACTAATGTTGGTGTTCTTGTAGTGCTTTCACCAGCATCTCTAAATGTAATGCCTTTAGCTTTGGAAATTATTGAAGGTGCTATTGTGCTGTACTCTGTACTGGCTCTTGTATCACAACCTTAGATTTTGCACTCTTTAATTTAGCCAATGTTTGAGCTAAGGTAATCTCTACTTCAGTTATATCAGGTGTTTGCACAGCAGTAGTAGAGGGAGCAGCAATACTAACTTCTTTAGGAATCACATCTTAGTCTTTTTTAATCATATCATTTTCAGCAAAAACTTCATTACCAGTAAGAGTATCTGTATCAAACATTTTTGCATCATTCGACCTCCCCTGGGTTTCATCAACTAAAGAAACTTCAGCATCCTTATCATTGTCTTCAATACTCCTCCCCTAATTGGATGCATCCTCCTGAGCACCCAAACTTTCATCATCTGAGTATTCTTCTTGTGACACCAGCCTTGTACAGTCTCTTGAATTTATGAGTTCTTAACCCTGCTTTATTCTCTAACTTTTTAACTCTCGGCTTCAAATTTGTGATCTCCTTAGCTTGAGCAATCTTAGTATGTTCTAGATCAAGGACTCTCTCAGACAATTTGGTACACATATCTGTCAAATCAGTGAGTTTCAATCTATCCTCACCACTGAGCAGTGGATCATTAGAATGTGTAGGCACAAACTCCTCATTTGGTACACCAGCAGTAGAATCACTAGGGTGAGGAACTGCAGTAGTCTTTTTCTGCTTCCTCCTAGACTGTTTCTTTTGGGGTTTAGATGTAGATGGTTGAATAGTAATGGGTGTTTGTTGAGAAGCAGTAGGAATGCCTGAATCTACACCCTCTTCTTGATTAGCTTGAACCATCATTGTTGCAAACAGGGGTGTTACTCTCCCAGAAAAGTCTTTTCCTTCTCTCTTCATGCTAGCAAAGATTTTCTTTGTGTGTGAGGGGTTAACATAAATCTTCTTGTGATGTGACATATCACCAAGCTGTTGATTAATAAACACTTGTACAAATCGTGTATACATCAGAAATTTAGCCTCTCCTTCTAAGTGCTTTACCATAGCATCAAAAATGTACTTGGACATATTAAATTTTTGGTTTGTGGCCAAACATATGATTGCAGAAGCCATAGTACTACTGAATTCGTTCCATGCAGTGGTCTTGGCACTAAGGCATTGCGTAATGGTATGAATTAAGAACTTCCATTGTGGAGAAAAGAAAGCTTTATAAAAAGTAAGCTTTTGAGAAGGTTTTTAATATGTGTGAAAACACATATCCATTTTATATCAAAATAGACCCTAAAAAGACAAAATTGTACTTTAAATGCTTGAATATTGCTTGTTTTGTCTTTGTGATTGTGTAGGTGTGGATATTTCAAAAATCTCAAGAAAACGGTTAAAACCGGGCAAACACGAACACGGGAACGGAAGAGCACGAAAAGAGTCGGGAGAAAGCTTTCTAAAGTCAAAAGTAGTCAACCTCAGTCAACCCTTGGTCAAAGTCACAACAAGACAAAACCCAAAATCCCAAAAGCAGTCCCTCAAAAATCACCAAATTGCAAAATTAACCCTAAAACCTAACCCCGTTATCTTTTATTAATAAAAAGATAACGGGCGTTATCCCTTATAACAAATAAAAACCATACTTGTTAACATTTCCAAAGCCCAAAACAAACACCCACAGCCCAATCCCTTTATAAGCCCAAAGTCAAACAAGTATAAACCCCGGGTCAACGAAGTCAAACCTTCCCTTATACAAGTTTTTAAGCGGGAAAAGTAGTTTTTTACTATTCACTGTCTTCTTCGAGTTTTACCAAGCTCAAAACAAAGGACAAATGCTAATTAAGTATGTGGCAGGGTAATTCATGTGTTAAGGATCACATTGGCAGGATAAAACGTCATCCAAGGCTCTCATTGGCTTAAACCCACACGAGCAAAGACACGTGGATTAAGAGAAAACACACTAAGATGCAAGATTTTACACCAATTGTACTCACAAAAGAAGCACAAGTACTCTGACACACGGATTGCCACGTTGGCAATCCGTGTGCCCTTCAATCTAATCCAACGGCTCTAGATGATGATCTAATGATTGGAGGGAATGAAAGGACAAGATGATTGGGAGCGTGTAACTAAATTTGGACCTAGAAGCTTCTCTCAAGTGCTATAAAAAGACCCCCTCACTCACTCAGAGATATCTTTTCCTTTCTTGCAATTTTTAGCGGACCGTTCGATTTCACGACCGATTGGTATTGCTAAAGATGTCAACGTTAAAGTTGGTGTATTCCAGTTTCCAGCAGACTTCGTGGTCGTAGATTTTGAACCAGACCGCAAGTACTCTAATTCTCGGGGAGGTGGTATTTCTTAAGGACCAGTTCGTGCTTTGATAGCCTGTTTGTAAAGAGGTGTATTTAACCCTTCATGTAATGATAATGAGGCCCAACGACTTATAATCTGCGATTCAACTGCGACCGGTACTCAGTTAATTATAATGATATGACGGCCGGAATCGGAATCGACGTTGTTTGAATTAGCTGTAAGTGATATTCTTAGGAAGTTTTAGGATTTTCAAAACGTAATACTTTTTTAATATCTAATCTTTTTGCCTGCATGTGCAATCCCACTCCTGGATATGACCCTATAGTTTCAAATTTTTCTCCGACTCTCACTCCTTTCGGGGATAGTGATTTTCTACTTTTAGAAGAAGTTGATGCTTTTCTTGTCTCTAGCGACGATTCCAACTTCACCGAAAGGTGATGAATCTCTTTTATGACCCAGAGGGGATCATTTCTTCTTCTTAAGCACTCCTTAATTGTTATCTACACACACCGTTTCGAACAAATGGAATATTAGTTGCCTCTATATCAGAAAGGAACTTAAATTTGTGAAGCCAAAACACTGCCAAATCTTCTATTGATGAACGCCTGAGGTTGATTAAGGACTTACCCCTCATCTCGAATATGCATTTTTGGAAGACAACAACAAGTTGCCGGTCATAATTGCCAAAGATTTGAGTGTCGATGAAAAGACCGCTCTCATAAAGGTTCTAAAGTCCCGAAAAGAAGCAATTGCTTGGAAACTTTCCGACATTAAGGGTATTAACCCAGAATTTTGTTCTCATAAAATTTCTATCTGGAAGAAGACTTGTACGATACCAGTGGTCCAGCAATCAAAGAAGGTTTATCCAAAGATCCATGATGTCATTAAAGAAAGAGGTTAAAAAACTTGTTGGAAGCGGGATTGATTACCAATCTCGGATAGTCCTTGGGTGAGCCCAGTGCACTGTGTGCCAAAGAAAGGAGGGATGACCGTGTACAAAGGGATGAAAATGAGTTAGTAGTGCCGATAGACTTGTCAAACGGGATGGAGGAGTTTGTATAAATTATCGGAAGTTGGACGGAGCCACCCGGAAATGACCATTTCCCTTTGCCGTTTATCGCGATCAAATGCTTGAGAGACTCGCAAGAATTGAATACTATTGTTTCCTTGATGGTTTCTCGGGTTATTTTCAAATACCAATCGATTTGAAAGATCAGGAAAAAACCACATTCACCTGTCTATACGGAATGTTTGCTTATCGCCGCATGCCTTTTGGTTTATGCAATGCACCAGGCATGTTCCAGAGGTGTATGATGGCCAATATTCCATGATAATGATTGAAAAGACAAGGGAAGTTTTTATGGTTATGACTTTTCAGTTTTCGGTAAATTCTTTTTTACGTGCTTTCCTATTTTGAAAGAATGCTGAAACTGTGTGAATAGATACTAATTTTGGCTCTAAATGGGAAAAAAGCCATTTTATGCGTTTGAATGAAGGCATCGTTTACTTGGTCACAAAATTTTCAAAGAATGGAATAGATGTCGACAAGCCAAAATAGATGTCATTGCTAAAATTACCTCACCCAAAATTAACGTCCAAGGGTATTAGGAGTTTTCTCGGACATGCAGGTTTTTACCGTAGATTTATCAAATACTTTTCAAAGATTTCTCGACCCATGACTCATCTCCTTGAGAAAAACACTCCTTTTATTTTCTCAGAGGAATGCATTCAAGCTTTTCAGACCTTAAAGAAGAAATTAACCGAAGCTCCAATTCTGATTGCTCCTGACTGGGACCAGCCCTTTGAGCTTATGTGCGATGCTAGCGACTTGTCATAGTGCGGTTCTGGGTGCATCGAATTGAGAAAAGCACTTTAGGCCGATAATTATGCACAGCAAAACTATGAGCCGAGGCAGAAAGAACTACACCACAAAGAAAAGGAAAGTTTGGCTGTGGAGTTCACTTTCGAAAAAATTCCGGTCTTACACTTATCATGAATAAAAGCATAGAAGTATCGACATTCCGCCCTTAAGTACCTATTTGCTAAAAAAGATGCCAAAGCAAGATTGCTAAGATGGGTTCTCACTCTGCAGGATATTCATTTTAATGTAATTCAATACGAAGGGAGCTCGAGAACTACGCAGCCAATCATTTGTCGATTAGAAACCGTATGTAAATATTTCGATCCAAAGGAAATAAACGAAAATTTTCCTCTCGAAACACTTAATATGGTGACTTCTCGTGGTAACCCAAGTACCCCGTGGTTTGCCGATTATGCAAATTACCACACGGGGAATTTCATTGTCAAAGGAATGTCAACTCAGCAGAAAAACAAATTTTTCAAAGATGTCAAACACTATTTTTGGGACGACCCTTTTCTATTCAAAACCTGTGCGGATCCTGTAATCCAGGCATGTGTTTCAGATTTTTTTTTTTAAGGCCAAAAAGCTGTCGACTCCTACACAGCTTGCCATAGTGGACCCACCGGGGGACATTACGGTGCCAACTACACCGCCAAAAAGGTTTTTGACTCCGGATTCTTTTGGCCCACAATCTACAAAGATGCCCATGAGTTAGTCAAACCTATGACTATTTGCCAAGCGTCAGGGAAAAATTTCACAACGAGATGAGATGCCACAAAATTCCATCCAAGTGTGTAAAATCTTTGATGTATAGGGCTAGACATTATTGGGTCCAGTTCCTTCTTCAAAGAGGAAATAAATACCATACTCTAGATGTTGATTATCTTTCAAAATGGGTCGAAGCCAAGGCGCTCCCCACAAATGATGCTAGGGTTGTAGTTAAGTTTTTGAAATCTCTTTTTGCCCGATTTGGAACACCAAGAGCTATTATAAGCGATCGTGGGACCCATTTCTGTAATGACAAATTTGCTAAAGTAATGTCTAAGTATGGGGTCACTCATCGTCTTTCTACTGTTAACCACCCTTCAATAGTAGTGGTCAAGTGGATCAGGGTGTCAAATCGGCAGTTTGAAATACGTATTTTAGAAAGAACAGTTGGAGAAAACCGTGCCTCATGGTCCGATAGGCTTGATGGACGCTCTATGGGGCATTTCGTAATCTGCTTAATAAGACACCAATTGGTTGCCACTCCTTACATGGGCTCGGTATGGAAAGTCGTGGGTGTCATCTACCTATCGAATTAGAGAATAGAGCGTACTGGCTTTAAAAACATGCATAATTTTGATCTTATAGAACTCGCGGGCGATCTCCGCAAGCTGTAACTTAATGAAACTCAATGTGCTCGTTGATCAAGGCTTACAAGAATTCTTTGAATTTATAAGGGAGAGGACAAAGATTATTCACGACTCAAAGATCAAAAACCGCATTTTCAATGTTGGTGATCAAGTCTTGCTTTTCAACTCTCGTCTAAAGATATTCTCGGGAAAGCTTAAAACCTGATGGTCCGGCCCTTTCACCATAACCGAAGTTTTTCCATATGGCACTGCAAATTTATCTCACTCGGACGGATCAAACTTCAAAGTGAACTGCCACCGACTTAAGCACTACTTCGGAGGGGACACACCAACCATGGTTGTCCCGGATCTCTAAACTTTCCCTAAGGACGAATGAATTCAGGGATCGAGTCAAGCTATGTGACTCGGTTACCAAAAACAAAGCGCTTCGTGGGAGGCACCCCATGCTTATCCATTTTCTATTTTTCTAATGTGTTGTGAGGAGGCTTGTACTCTTCCGTTCTTTGTGTTTGTTGTTTATACTTGTGATTGTTTGCAGGATTGATCCCAAATTTTCTGAAGACTCTCGTGTTCGGTGTTTTGTCCCGGTCTAGTTGAGCTTCCTAGCCTTTGCTTGCCATTAGTTTGGGGAAATCCGATATCCTAAAGATTATTATCGACTAACATTTATCTTTTCAGCAACATGATAAAGGCATTTTATAAGATTTTTGTTGATACTTTCTTCATGTTTGGTTATGCATTAGACTTTTTTGAGTTCTAGTATGGTGGTTTTTAAGTTCTTAGGCTAAGGAAACATGAGGACAATGTTTGATTTTAGTATGGGGTAGTATATCTTCGATATGATCTTGCCTACTTTTACCCGTTGTTCTCACGTACCCTGTTTTCCCACCAAAAAATTTCAAAAATATGAAAAAATTTAAAAATTTTCAAAAATAAAATAAGTGTTTTTGTCACAATTTTGACTTTCTTGCTGGGTAAGAATAAGAGTAAATTTTGACCCGATCGAGCGTGTTGAGCTCTAGCTTGTTCCTTAACTTTTAGGCTAAGCGTTCGCTAATTCGCGAAGAACGAAAAATGATAGAGTTAAGTATAAGTAGGATGCTAAACAAGGATTATTTGGAAATCTTAAGAGCTCATGTATGTAACTTGTTGCTTTTTCTCCCATAAGCTCTTAACCGGATTAATATACGTGCTGTTTTTGGAGATTAAACTTAAATCAACAATTTTTATGAAATATATAGCAAAAATTTTAGTCTTAGTTCAAATTTATACTTGAATTTTTCAAAAAGAAGTCTTCTATATATAAAAAAATAATTAAAAATAAAATAAAATAAAAAAATGATGATAAAATGATAAAAAAATAAATATAATAATAAAAGTTGTGGGCTGATAAAAGTTTACTACCTCTTGCCGGCTCACAACCGATGTGGTAGTCTTCTAAAAAAAAGCCCATAGTAAGAATAAAGATCCGAGACTGATAAAAGTTTGTTGCATCTTGCCGGCTCACAACCGATGTTGCAGCCTTCTAAAAGGTCGAGGGTTACAATTGCATAAATGTCTAGATAATTAAGTTTAATTAATAATTGACTTCTTTTTGTTAAATTCAAATATGCTTTTGCACTTTGACTATTCTATTTTATAAGCTCATGATATATCGGAAACTGAGAATTTTTGAAACCTAGGTACGTGGTCCCGTTACTAGTCTCTGTGGTGTCTCTGTTGTCAAAAGCATGGTCACTTAGCCGTCAGGTTGGGATGTGCGGTGAGAAAGTCGATACATGGGGATGATCTCGCTTTTAAACTCATTATTCTAAAAGTTGGAACGTAAAGCATGTATGTTAGCAAAACTTTGGTCCCATGGTTTTGAAATTCAAGATAGCACATCACTTAAGATATTTTTTTTTTTTTTTTTTTTTTTTTTTTTTTTTTTTTTTTTAATAAAATGAGGCAGTAAAAAGTTCACAAGTTGCAAATATGTAGTAGTGTTAGGATCAATACTGATATTAGTTGTGATTTTGTTCTAAGCTTGGTTTATATAAGTTGAAAAGTAGGGAACGATGGAATTTATACCTTTTTGGGGCATTTCGGAAACGAAAATGCCGACTTGTTCTATGATCCCTAAACAGTATATGGGAAATAAACGAAAAGTCGAAATACATTTTAGTTTAAAAAAAAGTTTAAGTAAAAAGGGGTGTTTTTATAACTTGTAGATTTCTTAATTTTCACAAATATCTTTGCTACTTTTCAAAAGGTTTGTGTGGGGGAAGTTTTAGGTATTTGGTTATGAAGCCATATAAACATTGCGTGAGGACACGCAATCGCTTATTTTGGGGAATTTTGATATGTGTGAAAACACATATCCATTTTATATCAAAATAGACCCTAAAAAGACAAAATTGTACTTTAAATGCTTGAATATTGCTTGTTTTGTCTTTGTGATTGTGTAGGTGTGGATATTTAAAAAATCTCAAGAAAAAAGGTTTTTATTTTTTAAAGTTTTATTTTTTTTTATTTTTTTTTTTAATTTTTTTTTTTTTTTTTTTTTTATTTTATATTTTTTTTTTTTTCTTTTTTTTTTTTTTTATTTTTTTTATTTTATTTTTTTTTTTCTTATAATTTATCCACTCACATCCATACTTTTTTTTTTTTATTTGACTTTTTTTTCTTTTAATCTTTTATATTTTTTTTTTCTTTTTTTTTTTTTATAATTTTAATTTTTGTTCTTTTTTTATCTTTTTATTTTTATTTTTGGTTTTTTTTTTATTTTATATTTTTTTTTTTTTAACTTTAATTTTTATTTTTTTTTATTTTTATTTTTTTTTTTTATATATTTGTTACTTAATTTTTTTTTTTATTCTTTTTTAACCTTTTTTTTTTTTAATTTTTTTATTTTTATTTATTTTGTCTTTAAATTTTTTATTTTTTTTTATTTTTTTTTTTTTTTAATTTTTTATTTTTTATTTTATTTTTTTTTTTTCTAATTTTTTATTTTTTTATTTTTTTTTTTTTTTTATTTGTATTCTTTTTTAATTATTTTATTTTTTTTTTATTTATTTGTTTAAGTCTTTTTACTTTTATATTTTTTTTATTTTGTTTTTTTTTACTTTTATATTTATAAATCTTTTTATTTAATATATTATTATTTTTTTTTTTTGTTTTTGTTATCTTTTTTTTTATTTATTTTTTTTTTTTTTACTTATATTTTATCTTTTTTGTAAAACAGGATACAGGTTGCGAACACGACACGGGAATGCAAGGGCACGAAAAAAAGAGCCGGGAGAAAGGCTTTCTAAAGTCATAAGTAGGTTCAACCTTCAGTCAACACTTGGTCAAAGTCACACAATGGGACAAAAACATAAAATCCCCAAAAGCAGTCCTCAAAAAATCATCAATTGCAAAATTACCTATAACCTAACCCCGTTATCTTTTTTTAATATAAAAGATAAAACGGGCTGTTATCCCTTATAAAATCAAAAAACCATACTGGTAACTTTCCAAAGCCCAAAACAAACACCCACGGCCCAATCCCTTTATAAGCCCAAAGTCAAACAAGTATAAACCCCGGGTCAACGAAGTCAAACCTTCCATTATACAAGTTTTTAAGCGGGAAAAGTAGTTTTTTACTATTCACTGTCTTCTTCGAGTTTTTACCAGCTTATTTTTTAAACAAAAAGGGAAATGCTAATTAAGTTATGTGGCAGGTAATTCATGTGTTAGGCTCACATTGGCAGGTTAAAACGTCATCCAAGGCTCTCATGGCTTAAACCCACACGAGCAAAGACACGTGGAATAAGAGAAAACACACTAAGATGCAAGATTTTACACCAATTGTACTCACAAAAGAAGCACAAGTACTCTGATACACGGATTGCCACTGTTCTGGCATCGTGTGCCTTCAATCTGAATCCAAACGGCTCTAGATGATGATCATGATGATGGAGGAATGATCGGACAAGATGATTGGGAGCGTGTTGTTACTAAATTTGGATCCTAGAGCTATATCTAAAGTGCCTATAAAAAGACCCCCTCACTCACTCAGAGATATCTTTTCCTTTCTTGCAATTTTTAGTTTAAAAAAAAGCTCTTTTGTAATTTTTAGTTAAAATGGTAATTTTTTAAAGCTTTTGTAATCAATCTTTTAATCAAGTTTGTAATCCGTTTTAAGTATTAATAAAATTCTCATTTTAGTTTTAATAAGCTGTTTTTCACTTATAAGCTCTTATATCTTTCAAATATTGATGTTACTGTTCCATAAGCTTTGATAAGCTCTCTACAATCTCTCTTAGTCTCTAAGCTAAGATTGAGCTTAAATAAGCCTTTAACATATTTAAATATATAAAATCAGTTTTAAAACCTGTTAGCTTAAATATTGAGTCGAACATGGAAGTTCTGTTCATTAATTATATTAGTCTCGGTCACTAAATTTAATATACGTTGTAATACGCTAGACGGGTAAACGGGCTCTTATTTGTAATCTAATCGGTCACGTGTATCGGGCGAAAGCCCAAGTAAACCCGAGCCCGGACCGTAGAATTACTAAAGGCATGTAAGCCTTTTAGTCTTCACTATAAATTCCCCTCTCCACAGGGAAGGAGAGGTTTGTGTTGTTCATTTTGTAAACTTTGTTCTTGCAAGTAATTCAACCATTTTCTCTCTCTAAACTTCTTCTAATTTCCTTCTCTTTTCTTCTTGAATTCTAGCAACATGATAATGAAGTGAAGTGATTATTAGGGTTACCGACAAAAACCTAGGATTATTGGACTTTTGAGCTTTTGGAAGGGAAGCTAACAATGGAAGAGCTTCCAAGGACTTTTACTAGCTTATCATTGATAAGCTAGAGCTTGTAGATAGCTTTTGAGCTTAAATGCCTTTGTTTAGCTAAGGCAGAGGTAAACTCTCTCTTTAAATTTCAAGTTTCTTAGTTTAAATTTTGCATTTACTTATTTTCAGCTTATAACTAGTTTAATAGTGCTTAATACTGTCTCTTTGTGCTTATTGATTATGTTTTACCATCTGTTTTCAGTTTTTGAAGTATAGATTCTAGTTTTACTTAATTTGTCTTTACAATTCATAAAAATCCAAAAATAGTAGAATAGTTTTTAGCTTATTGGTTTTGGCTTATTTGCTTATTGTTAAATGTTTATTATAGTTGTTATAAGCTATTTGTTATCTGGTACTCAAGTTTAGTTAATTAGATTTCATTTTCACAAAGCTTAATTAGATTTTAAAATTGTTAAAGGAGTGTTTGGCACAGCAGTACTAACCATAAGTTAGTACTGCTTGTGGCCTTTTGGTCTTTGAAACTCATTTTTTAATCTCTCATTTAAATCTGTTTTAGGTAGTTTTATTAGCTAGGTCAGAAGTTATTTAAGTTTTAATAGGTTAGTTTAATATAGGTTCTTATCTGTCAAGTTCTATTTTCATTATAAGTTTTGTTAAATTCTAGCTGTTGAATTTACTTAATTTGCATTTAGCCTTGTGTTTTAAGAGTGTCAAAGTTAGTTTATTAGGTCTGTGCAATAGGAATAAAATTGTGGTCATATACTTGTCAAATGCATCAGCAGTATTAGATAAGTGACATTTTTAGGCTTAAGTTTTAGTAGGTTAAAATAGAATTCAGCTTTTGATTTTTAGATTATAGATAGCTTATAGGTTATATGTCATTAGTTTAGATTTAGTTTTTTAAATATAGCTTAAATTGTTATCTGTTTTAGCTTTCAAAATCAGTTGTTTTGCTTTTCTTTAAAAAAAAATTCAAAGACAGTATAAACTGTTTAAACTATCCATTTTCACAAGCCTTTTTCATTAAGCTCTTGAGTTTCAAAATAGTTTTCAAAAGTAGATTTAGATAGTTTGATAGGTGTAGATTAATAGTGTATAAGCTAATAGTCCATAAGGATCTATTAGCTTATTAAAAGTTAAGCTCGAAGCTAGCAGTATTAAGTTTAAAGATAGCAGTACTAACTGTTAAGTTAGTACTGCTGAGCTTATTTAAGCATTGTCCCTTATTAATTTTGCTTTCTTCTTTCTAAATTCAACTTATTAGGATAATGTTAGTTTTAAGATTAGCTTATCACTCATTGCTTTCAGCTTATTGTTTAATTAGTCAGCTTAAAGTAGCTTTTAGTTTTAAAAATATTGAAAAAAGCCAAAAATATGCAAGTAGTGTAATCTGTTAGGGTATTAGCTTATTTCTAGCTCATTTAGAAAAAAGTAGATATAAGAGCTTTTATTAAAATGGTTAGTTTTTAGCTTATCTTCACTTTTGCTTTTTATAAGTTTTCAAAAAATTAAAAAAAAAATAGCAAAAACTAAGCCTGGGACTCGAACCCACGACCATAGCCACACAAGCCCATTGCCTTAACCATTGTGCTTCAATAGCTTATCCGTGAGCTATTATTCCCATTTAATCTTTATACACGTTTTAACCATTTTGTCTATAAGCTGTATTTGGCTTATTTCACAACTTATTCAATAAGCTACGATCTCAAGCTTATTTTTCCTAGGTTTTAATTAGTTTAAGCTATTTCTTGTAATTTTTATAGAATTTTTATAATTAGTTTAAGCTATTTCATTGCGTTTTGATTGAAAGACATTGCGTTTTGGTCAAAATTCATTGCGTTTTGATTGGAAGACATTGCGTTTTGATTCAAGTCGCTGCGTTTTGATCTCAAGTCGTTGTGTTTTGATTCTCAAGTCACTGCGATTTGATATTTTTTATGTGTTGCGTTTTGCTCCACAGGTTGCGTTTTGAAGACCATCATTGCGTTTTGACTAAACGTTACTCTGCCAAAAATTTTTATACATTGCGTTTTGATAGAAGACGTTGCGTTTTGATCAAGAAAAGTGACTGCGTTTTGCTTAAGAAAAGTGACTGTGTTTTGATCAAAGATAGTTGCGTTTTGACTAAAGTCATTGCGTTTTGTCCGCGCATCAGGTGGTATTTGACCGAATTTGGGAATATATTAATCACCGTTTAATCAAAACATCACATCAAGACAAAACAAACTTCATGGACTAATTACGAGGACTTTGGACTTTAATTTGGACTACAAGGACACTTAATCAACAAACTTTAACAACAAAAATTATTCATTTACAGTTTCTTCTTGATTTAGTTAAATCCCGCGAAAGACTTCTATTTCTCGGTTTAATCATAGACTTGTAAAATCCTGTGAACGGTAATTCATTTAAAACCACAATCCAATCAACACTTCATAACACTTAAGATCCTTCAATCATTTTTCACTTCATAATTCTTTAATCATTCATCATGACAACTCCAATTGTAACTTCCACAACCGACAGTCAAATGCATAACAACATAATGGCAGCAGGTTCAAGGGATCGTCCACCAATGCTTGCAACAGGACGATATGCACAATGGCGATCACGGTTCTTACGATACATTGATACAAGACCAAATGGTGATGCCTTACGGAAGTGCATTCTTAAAGGTCCTTACACTCCAACGATTGTCACAACACCAGCTGTTCCTGCAACAGAGGATTCTCCTTCAGCAGATACAACAGTTCCATCACAACAGGAGTTGGATCTTCTTTTCGGTCCTTTGTACGATGAATTTTTCATTGATAGTACTTCTCGTGTCAACAAGTCTTCTTCTCCCACCGATAATTCTGCTCCACAAGACACACACCCTTCAACGAATATTCACCCTACATCAAAACCATCAACTCCTACAAATGTTCATGTTGAGGAAAACAATGATAATCAAGCAAAATTTACCAATCCTTTTTGTACATCGGTACAAGAAAATGCTGAGTCTTCCTCACGCAATATTGGTAATTCAAATGTGCATACCTTAAATCAACCTCACAATTCAGAATACCGATGGACAAAAGATCAACCGTTAACTCAAGTTCATGGCAATCCATCCAAGCCAGTGCAAACAAGACGACAATGTTCGCACTCACCGTGAGTATTGTTGAACCAAAAAACATTAAGGAAGCAATGGCTGATTCTGCATGGATAGAAGCAATGCAGGAAGAACTTCATCAGTTTGACAAACTACATGTCTGGGAACTCTGTTAGCCTCAAAATATTGAGTCGAACAATGGAAGTTCGTTCATAATTATATTAGGTCTCGGTCACTAAATTAATATAC
>BQNB010163876.1:0-14394 GCA_026074375.1 Tanacetum coccineum
GAAGAAGAGCCAGAAGAGGCTCAATAGATGGACTTTGATTTTGGTTTGTGGGACGAGGATGAGGAAGATGATGAGGCTGAGATCATCTACCTTATGAGGCTGAGGGATCACCCTACCCTCCACCTCCTGTTTCTCCTAATTTTGAGCCTGAGATGGATATCTCGGGAGTTCATGCTCAGAGGACTACACGAGAGGCAACTCATATGGAGAATATTAGATTAAGGAGTTGGAGGATGCTGAGATCAGCAACACTCTACTTCGTATGGGCCTAAGGCAGACACAGAGAGACCTCTATGAGATGACGGATTGGGCTCATGGCTTTTATGAGGGGATTCTTAGGATTGGAGCTGTTAGGGACAGGCTGAGTGAGTCCATAGATGTGTTAGCCGTGTATGGGGAGTCCCAGCCTCTCGGACCACAGGGACCACCTAGTGGCTCTGAGTAGTTTATTTTATTTTACTTTTATGTCATCCTAGTTTAGGACCTTTTGTATCTTCCACTAAACTGTTAGTAACAGTTAGTGTTATTATATTGTCGGGTGTAATTTTGTTCTTTTTTGTATACACCGCAGTCTATTAAAACTTATCATTGGCTTGTTGTAATGAGAAAATATGTGCTTAATGAAATATCATTGGTTTTTATTGTTGTTACATCATTCTCTTATTTTATTTCTTGATTATTATCATTGTGAAATTTAATCTTGTTGTTATGCGGATTCATATTAGAATTGCATATTGTGTTGATATTTGATCTATAGTTGTTTGTATTACTCTTCCATCTCATTTTATTCATTTCTATCATGTATCTTGACTTAGCATACTTTTACAAATTCTTACTGAATTGTGTATTTGTGTTGTGATAGAATCATGCCTCCCAAGATGTTGAAGCGAAAGGCCGTTAAGAAAATGGTGAAAAAGCGGGTAGCCAAAGCCATAGCGGAATATGAAAGGACTAGAGTTAACCCAGGCAATGCTAGAGGTTCTGGGTCAGTTAATGCTGGAGGAATTGATGCATCAAAAGTACACGGATGTACTTACAAGACTTTCTTAAATTGTCAGCCTCATAAGTTTAATGGTACCGAGGGTGTAGTCGGACTGAAACGTTGGTTTGAAAAGATGGAGCAAGTGTTTGAAATTTGCAAATGTGCTGAAGATGACAAAGTGAAGTTATTCTTAACGAATTGTGTACTTGTGTTGCCAGAATCATTCCGCCCAGGAGATTTAAGAAAAAATCTGTTAGGAAGATAGTGGAAAAGCGTGTGGCCAAAGTCATTGAAAAATATGAAAAGACTAGAGCTGACTCAAACAATACTGGTGGATCCGGATCAACAAATACTGAAGGAACTGTTATACCAGAGATGCATGGATGTTTGTATAAGACATTTATGAATGGCAAGCCTCACTTTTTTAAGGGGACTGAAGGTGTAGTCGAACTGAAATGTTGGTTCGAAAAGATAGAGCAAGTGTTTGAACTTTGCAAGTGTGCTGAAGATGACAAAGTGAAGTTTGTTATGTGCATGTTCGAGGGTCGTGCTCTAACCTGGTGGAACGGAAATGTTCAGACTTTGGGACTTGCTAATGCTAATCAGATCCCCTGGAGCAACGTGAAAGCTATGATGACCATTGAATACTGCACAGCAACTGAAATCCAAAGGATGGAACAAGAACTTTAGACTTTGACTCTGACTCTGAAAGGAGATGATATCGAAGCTTACAGTAATCCTTTCCACGAACTAGTTCTGATGTGTCCTGAATTGGTGTCTACTGAAAGTAAGAAGATTGAAAAGTACATTCGTGGGTTTCTTGAAAGAATCAAAGGAAACATCACTTCTTCAAAGCCTGCGACCTTGCATGAGGCAATCAACATGGCCCGTGAACTGGTCGAGAAATCAGTTTAGGGTAGGGCTGCAAGAATTGGGGAAAGCAATAAAAGGAAATGGGAAGACAACCATATAAATAACAACAATAATAACCATAACTACAACAATAACCACAACACCAACAATAACCACAACAACAACGATAACCGCAACCGAAACAACAATCATCACCAACAACAAAACAGGAGACCAGAAACTGTCAGGGCATATGCTGCAGCCCTAACTGGAGGAAAGATTTATGCTAGAAATTTACCAAAATGCAACCGGTGCAACTTACATCATCATGGGCCGTGTCCTCAAAAGTACCAGAGATGTCAAAGAATAGGTCACATGGAGAAGGATTGTAGAGTTAGGCTTCAGGGTGCAGGTAATGACTTCCTGCAGAATGTGACATGTTTCGGGTGTGGTGAGAAAGGACATTTCAAGGACAAGTGTCCGAAAGCAGGGAACCAACAGAATGATGGAGCTCGTGGGAGAGCTTACGCGGTGATTGAAAATCCACAGCAAAATCCGAATGTGGTCACGGGTACGTGTTTTCTTAATGATCACTACGCTTGTATTCTCTTTGATTCGGGTGCCGAGAAGAGTTTTGTATCTTCTGCGTTTACACATTTTTATTGATATTGCCCCAGCCACTTTAAATACTAGTTATGAAATCGAATTAGCAGACGGAAAAGTTGTTAGCACCAATACCATTTTACGTAGTTGCACCTTAGTCTTGTTAAATCACGTGTTCAAAATAGACTTGTTGCCAACCCGGCTAGGAAGTTTTGATGTTATCATTGGAATGGATTGGTTGGCATACCACCGAGCTCTCATCGATTGTTATGAGAAGATTGTCCGTATTCCTCTACGAAAGACAGATTCTTTAAAGTTCAGGCGAGAGGCCGGAAAGATATCTTCGTTCACTTGCATGTTATCAAGACATATGAGAAAAAAGTTGATGAATACGTGTTGTCGAGGACTTCCTGAGGTATTTCCAGATGATATGTTAGGTTTCAAATCTTGTGCGAGAGATAGAATTTCGCATTGATCTGATTCTAGGCGCATCGCCAGTTGTTAGATCTCCATACCGGTTAGCCCCTTCAGAAATGTTAGAATTATCGAACCAGCTTAAAGAACTTCAAGAGAAGGGTTTTATTCGACCAAGTCACTCACCATGGGGAGCACCCGTGCTCTTTGTCAAGAAGAAAGATGGTTCGATGAAAAATGGTGTATTGACTTAGGGAACTAAACAAGATTAACTAAATAGAACCGTTACCCTCTCCCCAGAATTGATGACTTGTTTGACCAATTACAAGGTGTGTGTTGTTTCTCGAAGATAGATCTTCACTCGGGATATCATCAGTTGAGAGTCCGAGAGGAAGATATACCAAAGACCGCGTTTAGAACTTGATACGGGCACTTTGGGTTCACAGTCATGCCATTTGGACTAACACACGCGCCAGCAATATTTATGGACTTAATGAACCGCGTCTACAAGCCGTATTTGGACAAATTCATAATTGTGTTCATTGACGACATCTTAATCTACTCAAAGTTAGAAGAAGAGTATGAAGTCCATCTGAAAATGATTTTAGACTTACTCAAGAAGGAGAAGTTGTACGCTAAATTTTCGAAGTGTGAATTTTGGTTACAAGAAGTACAGTTCTTAGGACATGTGGTCAACCGTGACGGTATCCACGTGGATCCTAGCAGGTTGAGTCGGTCAAGAACTGGAAGACCCCTGAGTCACCAACAAAAATTCGTTCATTTCTAAGATTGGCAAGATACTACTGGAGATTTATTGATAATTTCTCCAAGATCGCCAAGCCCCTCACCCTGTTGACTGAAAAGAATAAGACATATGTGTGGGGCGATGAACAAGATGAAGTCTTCCACATTATGAAGGAGAAGCTATGCAATGCTCCAATGTTAGCACTCCCCGATGGACCCGACGACTTTGTGGTCTATTGTGATGCATCAAAACAAGGTTTTGGGAGCGTGCTGATGAAGCGGGGAAAAGTGATAGCATATGCGTCAAGACAGTTGAAGAAGCATGAGAAAAATTATACAACCCATGACCTAGAATTGGGTGCGGTGGTGTTCGCTCTTAAAATCTAGAGACATTATCTTTATGGGACGAAAAGTGTTATCTACACTGACCACAAGAGTCTCCAGTACATATTTGACCAGAAAGATTTAAATATGCGCCAAAGGCGGTGGATCGAGCTACTCAGTGACTACGAGTGTGAGATCAATACCAACCGGGCATAGGCGAACGTGGTGGCAGATGGCCTTGACAGAAAAGAAAGGACTCAGCCAAGACGAGTACGTGCTATGAGTATTACTATTCATTATGGACTTAAGACTAAGATTTTGGAAGCACAGAGCGAAGCTTCCAAGGATCTCAAAGCCCAACTGAATGGCTAAGAGGATTAGAAAGACACTTTGAGCAACGAGAGATGTGAAATTTACTTCTTTGATCGTATCTGGATTCCATCAGTTGGTGGTGTAAGGAAATTGATCATGGATGAAGCTCATACTTCTAGATATTCAGTACATCCAGGTGCGGATAAGATGTACTATGATCTGAGAGACTTGTATTGGTGGCCTGGTATGAAGAGAGACATTGCTGAGTACGTTAGCAGATGTCTTACGTGTTCTAAGATTAAAGCCGAACATCAGAAACCCTCAGGATTTCTTTAGCAACCAGAAATTCCTGAGTGGAAATGGGAAAAGATAACAATGGACTTTGTCACAAAGTTGCCTAAAAGTAGCAGTGGGCATGATACAATTTGGGTCGTTGTGGATAGATTGACCAAGTCGGCTCACTTCTTACCTATTCGTGAAGACTACAAGACGGAGAAATTAGCAAAGATTTATACCAATGAGATTGTAGCGAGACATGGTGTGCCGGTGTCAATCATTTCAGACCGTGATGGTCGATTCACGTCACACTTATGGCAAACTTTTCAGAAAGCGTTAGGTACGAGACTAGTAATGAGTACGACTTACCTCCATCAGACCGACGGTCAGAGTGAGCGTACTATTCAGACGCTGGATGATATGCTTCGAGCTTGTGTTATGGATTTTGGTGGCAGTTGGGATACTCATCTTCCATTGATTGAGTTTTCCTATAATAACAGTTACCACACAAGCATTAAGTGCGCACCATTCGAGGCTCTGTACGGGCGGAAATGTAGATCCCCTGTGATATGGACTGAAGTGGGAGAAAGTCAGCTTATTGGACCAGAAATTGTGCAAGAAACGATTGAAAAGATTGTTCAAAGTAAGGAAAGATTGAAAACGGCAAGAAGTAGCCAGAAAAGCTATGCTGATAAGAGGCGTAAGCCTCTTGAATTCAAAGTTGGAGACCGAGTTTTACTTAAGGTATCTCCATGGAAAGGAGTGGTACGATTTGGTAAGAAAGGAAAGCTAGCATCACAATATGTGGGACCATTTGAAATCGTTGAGCGTGTTAGACCGGTGGCTTATCGACTGAAGTTACCCCAGGAGCTAAGTTGTGTCCACGACACGTTTCATGTGTCGAACCTCAAGAAATGCTTGGCTGAGCCAGATATTCAGGTGCCTTTGGATGAGATAGAGATTGATGAAAATCTACGTTTTGTTGAAGATCCTATTGAGATCGTGGAACGAGATGTGAAAAAGCTAAAGCGAAGAAGAATTCCATTAGTCAAAGTTCGATGAAACTCTCGGCAAGGAGCTGAGTATATCTGAGAACATGAAGACCAATTCCGGATGAAATATCCGCATCTTTTCTCCGAACCCGTACTTTCCTTAAGTGCCGCAACTTGAGCCTTGAGGATAAGGCTCTTCTAACCGGAGGAGGCTGTAACATTCCGTATTTTCAGGTCATTTACGACGTTATCTATTTTACTAATTATTTTTTTTTTGTACGCGTTTACTTTTAATTCTTATTATATAGTAAAATCGCGTAAACTAAAAATCAACAATTAACGTAAACGGACACCAAACGAATTAAAATTTTCGTCAAGCAAGCAATATATTTTTTTACGAAAGTAATAATCAATTTTTTTATATTTTATTTTTATTGGTTGCGTAAAACGTTTACGTTTCGCAATTAAATACATTTAGGCATACCCGGAAGCACCAAAACATTTCAACGCTTCAACAAATACCCATGTTTATACCCAACACCCAAAGTTTATAAAACTTTACCCATATGTATATATATATGGACGTCCCATATATATAGGGAGCAACCAAGACACTTAAATTCAAGTCTTACACTTTAATAAAAGAAACTACAAGATATACTTTCAATTATAATGCAAGTATTACTTCCATTTCTCTTCAAAGTATTTAGTCAACACATTCCCTCATTTCCATGGGATAATGTCCATTCTAGGGAACCAAATAACACAAGTATTAATGAGCTAGCAATGTACATCTAGAGTTAGTAAAGACCAAGACTTTCACTAGGAAAAATGACCAACTCTTCCTTGTTTTTCTCATCATGTCTTTTATGAACCTAGTCTTTATTACATCTAGCTACAAGAAGTATATAAGGAAAGTAACTAGCAAGATAACACATACACTCTCATTTATTAGGTGAAAAACCAACAAAACCTCTCTCTTTTCACCTCTATAGCTCACGGCTCAAAAAGCTCCTCCCACACAACCCATACAAATTTTTCTACCACTTATACAAGCATACATACAACATATCTAAGACCTACTAAGATGGTTTGAATGTTTGGTTAAACATTTACAAGTGTTAAACAAGAAAAATGGAAGATTAGGGTTTAGGGTTTCAAGATCTTGCAAGCTTGGTTTAAAAATCTAAACAAGGGTTTAGATTATATTTCTCATCATCATTTATCACCTTAAGGTTATCTATAAGCCCTCACCTTTTCATTTTCATGATTTTATGAGTATATTAGTTCTATATGGCAAAATCACCATTAGGATGCTTTTAAACATGTAAAACATATTTTTGCTTGTGATTATAATTTTGTACACTTACTCATGTGTTATGTGGTTGAAAATATTATGGTATAATGGCTTGTGGAAGACTTGTGATTAATTATTAAGTTGAAAAAGTATATAAAACAAGTTTATATATATGAATACCTAATTATTATTAAGGGGCTGTTTTGGTTCGAAATCCAAAGCATGGATTTTATGTTTTATAAAAATAGTACGTCTCATGACGATTCCAAAAAGGTAAGAAACTCGAAAAACCGATTTATAACGAAAAAGATACGACGATTTCAAGTTTACGTTAAATATATACTTTTATAAAACTATTTTTATAAAAGTTACTATTCACCACAGAAACTTATACTTTTTTAAAACATCATTAAATCGATAAAAACTTTTAAATACGAAGACGTGCTTGAAAGAATCGCTAAAAACGGAGTTAAAACGAATAAGTTACGATGTTTACGGGTTTTACGATCAATAAATCTATAAAAATAAATATATAATGTTATGAACGTAAAAATAACTATTCATCAGAAAAAAATCCGATTTTTAAGATGGGGTTTATATTGATAACTCGTCTTAATACGAAGGCGTGGACGTAAGAAACGAAGAAAGGACTTAAAACGAGGAGTTACGCCAGATTATAAAGTATACTTTAAACGTTTTTACTTTATCAATTGATTTCACTAAAAACGATTAGATGGTGATGTAGCTAATAGAATTATATGTGTTTTGTTAATCAAAGTTATTTATTACTTAGGGAGTTTCATAATGTGGCCTACTTCTGGGTGGCCGTATCGACGAGTTATTTGATTTTCGATTTAAAAGTGTCCTAGCTACTCAGTACGGTCACTACATGACCTTCTTTAATTATGATAGCTCGAACGATAGTATGATGAGCTAGACGACCTATAAATTATCAAAGAATGTTTAGTACTTATCGACCTTATTGGATTAGGTTGCATTCCGGATTCCTTCGTGACGCATTTTCTATGTGATTACTTAGTTGATTACATTCTCTCGTGGTGAGTTAATAGCCCTCTTTTTACTACGTGATTGTTTTACAAAATCTACGGGGTGAATTACATTGCTTGTTTTACTATTGGACACAAGTGTTTTTCTAAGTGTTTCAAAGTGTTTACAAAGTGTATGCTATCCAGATTACTGCCTGAATATTATTGCTAAGTTACCTTATTGCCGTGAAGTCCCTATTTATCATGAACCGTTAATTGCTATTGTAGTAAGCGCGAGTGTTGTGGATAGATCTATCGGGACTGACAATCCCCACCTTTTCTTGGGTCACTAGTTTGATCAAGGTGCATTTAACATTGAGAGGTGTTAGGTTGTTGGCAAGCATCCTATATTCTTATTGGGGTACAAATCTAGTTAAGGCTTCGGGGTCATGAGCTTAGTGCAATAATAAACGTTTTGGACTACTGAATGTATTTCAGGAGTATACTATTGTTACTTCGATCTAGTGGTCCAATCTTTTTTTTTTTTTTTTTTTTATTTTTATTGTACCGATAAACCTATGATTCAACTCACCTTTGCTGTTGACTTATTTTTTGCATGTTTTTCAGGTCCCAGGGTATGAAGATTGGAGGGGAGTCGTGGCGGATATCAATGAAGACGGATTCTGTGTTTTATATATATTAAATGCAACTTTTATTATCTTTAAAAACTCAAGTCATGTTTTGGGTATTATGAAGCTTTTGTTTAATTAAATATGTACTTGAAATGTTTATTACTCTTTTAAAACATATGGGACCTAATGTATAAACTCTGATATTTTGCTATGGCATCGAATGAAATCTTGTCTTAAACGTCCATTTATGGTCGTTTCCTTTATCTTGATTATTGTACTTTGACGTAGCACCCCATTGTTACCATTCCGCTGCTACCTGATTTTGGGGGTGTCACAGTTGTTAGATATTAAAATTGTACAAGGGACCGACTGTGTAACACATTTTTTATGCGAAATGACTATAATACCCATCACTAACGAAGCGACTTAACGATCATTCATCCTTTGGGACCAAACAAGCATCAAAATGACCACTTTTGGGACCATTTTCATCGATTTTCAAAACGAGGGACTGAATCCGCAAACGGGGTGAACCTTGGGGACCAATAGTGTAATTTACCCTTTTTTTTAAATACACAATTTACACTTTGGGTTCTTGATGTATATTTTTATTATCATTTTTATTTATAAATAATTAAAAAGTGTGAAATTGTAAATTTTATTATGTTTTTGTTGTTAAAAAAATTTAAAAAAAGAATGAAGGTCACCTTATAGTGGCAAAAAGTCGCATGTAGGTCGCCAGAGAGGAAAGCTAGTGTGGCATGAAAAAACGTAGGTCACTGGTGGTCATTATAGTGGGTAGCCTAATGTTTGTTAACAACAACATATTTGATTTTAGTGGGTCCAAATTCCTTAATAGTAATTTCAAATTTGGGCTAGCTATGGCTAAACGTTATGGTGACCAAATGTCTCGGTCGATGTCCCTAAAAGTTGATAAACCAACGCGTTCTCCCCCATGACGAGAGAAGAAAGAAACGTGTCCTATAGGGACTTTTGCATTTGTTTGATCTATGTTGCGACCGAAGAAATGAAGAGGAAAAAAAATTCAAACTTTACATGTTTTTCTAAAAAAAACTTTTAAAATTTAAACCCTTTAACCCTATAAATATCTCATTCATTTCACCATTTTATACACAAATTTAAACCACTTTTCTATTATACTTCACATCTTTATTTATCATGTCTACCGGTTCAGCTTCCGTTTCAAAACGTAATCAAAAGGCATCGTCACAACCATGGACAACAGCGGAAGAGATCGCGTTGTGTAAAGCTTGGTGCGACGTGTCAAAAAACAGAGGAAACACAATGAACATGGCGGGGTTTTGGTCGGAGGTTCTTGCATACTTTGAGAACGAAATGGGAGAAGATCCGAGGATACGATGCCATCAACGCCAAAGATAATTTGATTCGTCCTAGAATTGCTGCATTTAATGGCGTTTACGATAGAGTCAAACGCATGGACGAGAGCGGGTCATGCGACCTCTTTGTGTTTCAAAAACGCGGTTAGTGGAATATGAAAAACGCAGTACGGCCACGGCATTTTACGTTGGAGCCGGTTGGAGAATTCTGATAAATTATCCTGTTTCGACACAAACTGAGATGCCTTTATTTAACCATATTAATAATTAATTTCAGTTTAAGTTTTAAACTTTTATTGTAATGTTTTTTAAATGTATTTGAATTATTAATGTAATGTTATTTTAATTATTAATAAAATTTTAATTTAAAAAAATGTTCGATCGCCGGTTTCGGTCAACATTACGGGTGTTTAGTCTATGTTTTGTATAGGAGAGAGAAAGCTGAGTTGGCGTTGAGGTGACGATCGCCTGTGCGGTCAGCGTAACACTTAGTCTAATAGCTTGAAAATTTCATACCATATAAACTTCTACACTTGCAAGTTTTGTCACCCTAATACCCAAAACTATGATATAAAACCAAAAAGCTAATTATTTTATTATGATTCGGTTACAAACTTTGCCCAATGAAGATGACATTTAGACATGAGACGATTTATAAGCGCATTCACATTGGACATATACGACATTTTTGTTTTACGTCACTGAATCAAAGTTAATCATCCTGGTAACTATCATTACTTAAATATTAGAGCTATCAAGTTTGATTCATGTCGGATGCAAATAAACATGAAGGTGCACGTACCAATCTTTATGAAAAAAAATACTTGTATCCGTGTGATGGTAAATTCAAGTTCCATTGATTAGTCAACCAAAACATTAGAAACTATAATTATCAAAAAAAAAAAAAAAAAAAAAACCTTCATAACATTGCATTTTAATTTAGTAGGAAAATGACGAAACCATTGAGCAATTATATTATATATATACACAATGACTGACAAAAACGAAGTCGTTTTGACTTCGAGCCCAATTTGGGCTTAAGTAAAAAAAAAAAATTATGCCTGCCCATAAATGAAAAAAAAAACTTACAAAACGGACCCTCAACTTTTAATTATTTACGACTTTTTTATGTTATAAACTTTATTTATCAAATATATAGCGCATATCTACCGATTCATTCAGATAAAAAATACCATTGGAAAGACCTTCGAATTGCGAACAAAACGAGCAAAATATTGCAATGCTTTTGACATACACACGATTTTATAAAAGACATTAACGAAGTCGTTTTGACTTCGTGCCCAATTTGGGCTTAAGTAAAAAAAATAAAATTATGCCGGCCCATAAATGAAAATTTTTTTACAAAACGGACCCTCAACTTTTAACTATTTACGACTTTTTATATTATAAACTTTATTTATCAAATATATAGCGCATATCTACCGATTCATTCAGATAAAAAATATCATCGGAAAGACCTTCGAATTGCGAACAAAACGAGCAAAATATTGCAACGCTTCTGACATAAACACGATTTTATAAAAGACAAAAACGAACTCGTTTTGACTTCGGGCCCAATTTGGGCTTAAGTAAAAAAAAAGTATGCCGGCCCATAAATGAAAAAAAAACTTACAAAACGGACCCTCAACTTTTAACTATTTACGACTTTTTATATTATAAACTTTATTTATCAAATATATAGCGCATATCTACCGATTCATTCACATAAAAAATACCATTGGAAAGACCTTCGAATTGCGAACAAAACAAGCCTAATATTGCAATGCTTCTGACATACACACGATTTTATAAAAGACAAAAACGAAGTCGTTTTGACTTCGGGCCCAATTTGGGCTTAAGTAAAAAAAAAGTATGCCGACCCATAAATGAAAAAAAAACTTACAAAACGGACCCTCAACTTTTAACTATTTACGACTTTTTATATTATAAACTTTATTTATCAAATATATAATGCATATCTACCGATTCATTTAGATAAAAAAATACCATCGGAAAGACATTCGAATTGCAAACAAAACGAGCCAAATATTGCAATGCTTCTGACATACACACGATTTTATAAAAAATGGTTCTAAACAACGTCGTTTTGACGTCGGGCCAATTCGCAGCTCAGACACCCGACCCAAGTAAAAAAAAAATTTATCTACCGGCCCAAAATAAAATATAAAAAGAAAAGTTACTAAACGGACCATCAACTTTTACCTATTTACGAATTTTTTATATAATAAACTTTATTTATCAAATATACAATACATATCTACCGATTCATTCAGATAAAAAAAATACATTGGAAAGATCTTCGGAACAAAAAAAAAAAAAAAAAAAAAAAAAAAAAAAAAAAAAAAAAAAATTGCGAACAAACTGGGGAGCCCCAATATTGAAATGCTTCTGACATATACGCACTATTTTATAAAAAATGTTGAATTTTAATATAAATAGGAAAAAAAAGAAAATTTAAAAAATGTACCCTGAACTTTTAACTATTCACGATTTTCTTATCTAAAAAACTTTATTTCTCAAATATATAACACGTATCTACCAATTCATTCAGATCAAAAAATACCCGCGAAAATATCTTTGAATTGCGAACAAAACGAGCCCAATATTGCAACGCTTCTGACATACGTATGATTTTATAAAAAATGCTGAAGTTTAATGTATATATATTTAAAAAAAAAGTTTCAAAACACACCTTAAACTACCTAATAATTTTAAAATAAACGACAAGGGTCAGGAACGTACAATTTTGTGAAAGTTATTGTTAAAAAAAATGCTCAATGAAATAAAATACATGTGTTGCATACAAGTCAGCCCCGCCGTAACGCACGGACACATTCCCACTTAATATTCATTTGAAATCGATTCGCAAAAAAATTATGCCCCGCTGCAACGCGCGGGGTATCTTGCTTGTTATATATATTATCATTAGAGATGCGTTGACTTTGCACATTTACTGTACATTTTAAGCACTGTAGTTACAGTGCTACAATGCTGGGCCAAAAAGAAGCCCAATATCGGAGTCGTCTCATGAATTTTTGAAGTATAAAGCGAAATATGAAATGAGACACTTTCGACAATAATTTTTTGTTATGAATTTAAATAAATTAAGGGACGTGTCAATTACTAATTATATCACAGGTTCAGATATCTGAAATTTGTGAGGATGATTTTATGTTAGACCTGTTATTTTAGCAAAGTTTTTTCAATTCGTATATTCGAAATTTCGGATAACAGGTTTATATATCCGAATATCCAAATAAAGAACTTTTATATGAGTTCAAAAACTTACATTTCATAAAACCCAACTTTTTTAAAAATTTTGATCACCCACACAACCTAAACCAATAAATCCTAGATACTAAGTTGAATTGGTCCAAGACTCGTAGATTCGGTCCATTACACAACAACCATTATATATATTATCACTAGAGAAGCGTTGACTTTTGCAAGTTACTGTTCATTTTAAGCACTGGAGTTACAGTGCTATAGTGTTGGGACAAAAAGAAGCCCAAAAATTTGGGCCGACCCAATTAGGTTTTTTTTTTAAAATTGTTGGCACAAAATAGAGAGGAAATTTTTTTTACAAAAGTACCGACGCATTCAGATAAAAAAATACCCGCGGTAACATTTCCGAATTGACTTAAACAGTGTCATTTTACACCATGAGACCAAAAAAATAAATTCGCAAAAAAAATAAAAAATAATAAAGTAATAAAAATAATAAAATTTTAACGTCACGCAACAACGCGTAAGACCATAAAAAAAACTACTAAACACGATACTGAAAAAGTAAACCCGCACTATTAAATATGAGACCGACAAAATAAACTCGCACAAAATTAAAGGAAAAAAAAAATTAATGACACGCAACAACGCGCGAAAAATTAACGCCCCGCAGTAACGCGCAGGAAAAAATAAACTTACACTATTAAACATAAAAAAAAACCGCGCGAAAAAACAAAAAAAATAAATAAATAAATAAAAATAAAAAATTAACGCCCCGCAACAACGCGCGAAAAATTAACACCCGCAACAACGCGCGAATATCTTTGCTTGTTATACATATAAAAACATGATGACAAATATATAGTGTCATGAACGTGAGCATGAACGTTGCTATTACATAAACACGAAAATATATGCAAGTCACATAAAATGCAACACATAGCACTCGTACTATTCGTGCATTCCCGTTTTATAAAACACGATAAAACTCACATTAGCAAGTCCAACATTCGTCAATCAAAATTATACTTTTTTGATTAGTTTGTACTTTGTACACTTGGCTCTTTAACTAGCATCTTGACACATGAATGTGCCATCCAAATTACAACTTGTTAGCTCTTTATATATGTCATTTCCCATCTTGGTCAAGAAGATAATATCTTGATTCCTAAGTTTACTGGAAAATCATTTTTAAACCCACATTCATCACATGTATAAACCATTATATTATACTATATATATAAAGACTGAGATTTCTATCCCGGGGCTCATTAAATGCGTAGCTTTAAATGCTTAATGGCCCGATTCGGTGAAGCCGGTTCTGGCGGGTCACCCATTTTTTTTAATTATACCTTACCACACCATCCACAGTTTTA
>BQNB010163878.1:0-14394 GCA_026074375.1 Tanacetum coccineum
ACAAGCTCCTCTAGACACTGAATCAATTCCCTCTGTGTCATCTGCAATGATTATTCATTCCTCTGTAGACAAACCATCAGAAAATGAACCCCCTGTCAAGAAGCTCGAGTTTTTGATTCCAGATCCTAGCATTCCTTCACCAACTCCTCTAAGCTCATTCTCACCACAAGTCTTCAAACAAAAAGCTGGGCCGAATTTGTCCATAGAGCAGTTCACTGACAGTCTGTTTCAAACAACTTCTTTGACTCCTCTCAGAGATGAAAACAAAGGGAAAGGCATAACCATTTAGGAAGAAGTACTGAAACAACTCATTCCTCTTATTGAACAAAGTGGATCAGATCCCAAAATACTTAATCTTCAACAGTTTAGCATCCTTGGAAAGAAAATAACTTTGGAAGAGGCCCAAGCCCAGCTAAATGAAATGAAGAGACTAGCTGATTTAAAAGCTGTATAAGAAAAGTCTGAACAAAAGTTAAAAGCTCTGTCTAAACAGTAGGGGTGAGCAGAAAAACTGAAAAAACCAAAACCAAACTAAAAAAACCGAACCGAAATAACTGACCGAAACTAAAAACCGATGGTTCGGTTTTTACTTTTTCAAAAACCAAAAAATTTCGGCTCGATTTTGGTTTTCGTCCAAAAACCGAATCGAACCGAACCAATTTTATTATATAATAATATATAATTAATATATTATAAATAAATAAATAATAAATCAAAATTTTTAATTCATATTTATTTTGTGGTGAAATTATAATATATATATATATCATAATGTTTATATGTGTGTTTTTCATGTGTGTTTTTACTTGACAATATATCATTACATATGTGACAATGATTATATTATGTGTATTTTCGATCACTTGCATATGTGTGTCTTGTTTATATGTGTGTAATTCTAGAAATTCGGGGTAAACATTATTAAGCTTAGTTTGAAAAAAAAGAATAACCAACTTTCTACGTAAAACAAGTTTGTTAGTATAACTTGGCCACACCCAAATATAAACAGTTTGAAGCCGAAAAAACCAAAAAATCGAACCGCCAAAAACTGAACGGTTTCGGTTTTATAAAAACCAAATATTTTGGTTTGGTTTCGGTTTTAGCCAAAAACGGACCCAAACCGAACCGTGCACACCCTAGTCAGGATCAAACCGACTTAAAGAAGCCCTAGAAGATTCGGCGGGGCGACGGAGTCAGGATTATAACGCGCCTGTTTTTCTATAAATACAAACTCGTTTTTAGGGTTTTAAGTGTGTAACTTTTAGGAACCAAACCCTACTTTTACAACTCGATTGTAGCAGCTATTTAGGTCATTTTTAGGGTGTTAAAACCCTATTGTATCAGCCTTGAACATATGTTTTAATCAAGTGAAGTCTTCTATCTTTTATCATTCAATATAACTATGTGTTGTTTGATTGATTCTTGTTCTTTGCTTTTTTTCGATATGTTAGGCTAGATCCATTAGTATTTACTTATGATTGCATGAAACTTAGTTTGTAGATCCTTGTAATATTGCTTCTTTCGATGGATGTGCGGGTTAGGCTTTAGAAAACTAGTCATAAGATATTAAATTGGCATAGACGTCTAGGGAAACGCGAGTGTGTAGAAAGGATACCATCGGTAATAGTCTTCATACTACCTTACCCCTAATATGGTTGATCCCTCTTAAGTGTTTTAATGCATGTAATGTACTCATTAACAAGGCCTTTGTAATAGTCTTCATACTACTTTACTTGTGCGTTGCCTTAACGAAATATTACATAGACAGCGGATTCGTGTAATCTGTTCATGACCTAGAAAATACTTACACAGATCATCACAACCGTGACAAAGCAATAGGATTAGGAAAAACAAACTAAGGAGTAGTGCATGATTAAGTAAATACGTTCGTTTACCCATAAAGTTTCCACCAAAGTAGTTTAGATTATTATTAGTTTAATTAGCTAAAACCAAGACCAACCTCTCAAAACCTGAATTTTACCTGCTTTCTAAAAATATAAAATACAAAAATAATCTTCTCTCAATCCCTTAGACCTATGTTGTATTCTGTTCGAGCCTTCCTAACATATTCCCCTAGATAACGATAACAACCCCCCGAGTCTTGCCTATACTACACTACAACGGTTAGGTACACTGTCTAGGGAGTTGTAAAACTCTTTGTGAGTCCACAACGACCCGCATCAAGTTTTTGGCGCCGCTGCCGGGGAATAGTATAGGTTTCGAATTTTATTTAGCTTAGGTCTACTCACTTGATTCCTATGAAGTGAGAATTTAATTTACTGTCAATTAGCTTTCTCGTAGTCTATCTTTTCTTTGTTCCCTTTGTTTGTAAAACCCTCTTGTTTATATTGTTTTGTACGTTTTCGCCTGCTTTCTTACGTTTTCGTCTGTTTCTTACGTTTTCGTCAGTTTTTTTACGTGTTCGTCTGATTTTTTACATGAATATAAACTTTACTGCATCACATTTTAAATTTTACTGCATCACAGTGTACAATTTACTGCATTAAATTATATATTTCACTTCATCAATGTAAATTTTACTGCATTAAATTGTATATTTTTCTGCATCACATTGTAAATTTAATTGCATTAAATTGTATATTTTGCTACATACTGCATTAAAATTGTATATTTTACTGCATCATAGTGCAAATTTTACTGCATTAAATTGTATATTTTACTGCATCACAGTGCAAATTTTACTCAATTAAATTGTATATTTTAATGCATCATAGTGTAAATTTTACTGTATTAAATTGTATATTTTACTAGCATCACATTGTAAATTTTACTGCATTGAATTGTATATTTTACTGCATCAATTGTAAATTTAATGCAGTATATTTTACACAGTGATGCAATAAAATTTACATAGTGATGCAGTAAAATATACAATTTAATGCAATAAAATATATAATTTGATGCAGTAAAATTTGCACAGTGATGAAGTAAAATATACAATTTAATGCAGAAATTTTTATAATGTGATGCAGTAAAATTTACTTAGTGATGCAGTAAAATATACAATTTAATGTAGTAAAATTTACAATGTGATGCAGTAAAATATACAATTTAATGCAGTAAAATTTAAACTGTGATGAAGTAAAATATACAATTTAATACAATAAATTTTACAGTATGATGCAGTAAAATTTACATAGTGATGCAGTAAAATATTAAATTTAATGCAGGAAAATATACAATTTAATGTAGTAAAACATACAATTTAATGTAGTAAACTTTACAATTTGATGCAGTAAAATATACAATTTAATGTAGTGAAATTTACAATGTGATGCAATTTAATATACAATTTAATGCAATAAAATGTACACTTTGATGAAGTAAAATATACAATTTAATGCAGTAAATTTTTACACTGTGATGCAATAAAATTTATATAATGATGCAGTAAAATATACAATTTAATACAATAAAATTTACAATGTGATGTAGTAAAATATACATTTTAATGCAGTAAAATTTACACTGTGATGCAGTAAATTATACAATTTAATGTAGTAAAATTTTCAATTTGATGCAGTAAAATTTACACTGTGATGTAGTAAAATTTACAATCTGATGCAATATACAAATTAATGTCGTAAAATTTACACTGTGATGCAATAAAATATACAATTTGATGCAGTAAAGTATACAATTTAATGTAGTAAAATTTACACTGTGATGCAATAAAATATACAATTTAATGCAGTATAATTTAATGCAGTAAAATTTGCACTATGATGCAGTAAAATATACAATTTTAATGCAGTAAAATTTACAATGTGATGTAGTAAAATATACAATTTAATGTAGTAAAATTTATAATGTGATGCAGTAAAATATACAATATAATGTAGTAAAATTTACACTGTGATAAAGTAAAATATACAATTTAATGCAGTAAATTTTACACTGTGATGCAGTAAAATTTAATTAGTGATGCAGTAAAATATACAATTTAATATAGTAAAATTTACAATGTGATGCAGTAAAATATATAATTTAGTGCTGTAAAATTTAAACCGTGATAAAGTAAAATATATAATTTAATGCAGTAAAATATATAATTTAATGAAGTAAAATTTTACACTGTGATGCTGTAAACTTTACATAGTGATGCTAGTAAAATATATAACTTAATACAGTAAAATATACAATTTAATGCAGTAAAATATATAAATTAATACAGTAAAATATATAATTTAATGCAGTAAAATTTATAATTTGATGCAGTAAAATTTACATAATGATGCAGAAAATATACAATTTAATGCAGTAAAATTTATAATGTGATGCAGTAAAATATAGAAGTTAATGCAGTAAATTTTACAATGTGATGCAGTAAAATATACAATTTAATGCAGTAAAACATACAATTTAATGCAGTAAAGTTTATAATTTGATGCAATAAAATATACAATTTAATGTAGTGAAATTTACATAGTGATGTAGTAAAATATACAATTTAATGCAGTAAAACATACAATTTAATGCAGTAAAGTTTACAATTTGATGCAGTAAAATTTACATAGAAATGCAATAAAATATACAATTTAATGTAGTGAAATTTACAATGTGATGCAGCTTAATATACAATTTAATGCACTAAAATTTAAAATTTATTGCATTAAATTGTATAATTTACTGCATTAAATATACAATTTAATGCAGTAAATTTTTACACAGTGATGCAATAAAATTTAAATAGTGATTGCAGTAAAATATACATTTTAATTAATAAAATTTACAATATGATGCAGTAAAATATACAATTTAATGCAGTAAAACTTACACTGTGATGCAGTAAATTATACAATTTAATGCAATAAATTTTCAATTTAATGCAGTAAAATTTACACTGTATATTTTAATGCATCACAGTGTAAATTTTACTGCACTAAATTGTATATTTAATAGCATCACATCGTAAATTTTTCTGTATTGAATTGTATATTTTACTAGCATCAATTGTAAATTTTACTGCATTAAATTATAGTAAAGTTTACATATTAATGTAGTAAAATTTACAATGTGATGCAATAAAATATACAATTTAATGCAGTAAAATTTACCAAGTGATGTAGTAAAATTTACAATCTGATGCAAAAAAATATATACAATTTTATTCAGTAAAATTTACATTGATGAAGTAAAATATACAATTTAATGCAGTAAATTGTAAACTGTGATGCAGTAAAATATACAATTTAATGTAGTATAATTTACAATTGATGCAATAAAATATACAATTCAATGCAGTAAAATTTACAATGTGATGCTAATAAAATATATAATTTAATGCAGTAAAATTTACACTGTGATACATTAAAATATACAATTTAATGCAGTAAAATTTACACTGTGATGCTATAAAATATACAATTTAATGCATTAAAATTTACAATGTGATTCAGTAAAATATACAATTTAATGCAGCAAAATTTACAATGTGATGCTACTAAAATACACAATTTAATGCAGTAAAATTTACACTGTGATGCATTAAAATATACAATTTAATGCAGTAAAATTTACATTGTGATGCAGTAAAATATACAATTTAATGCATTAAAATTTACAATGTGATGCAGTAAAATATAAAATTTAATGCAGTAAAATTTACAATGTGATGTTAGTAAAATACACAATTTAATGCAGTAAAATTTATACTGTGATGCATTAAAATATACAGTTAATGCAGTAAAATTTACACTGTGATGTAGTAAAATTTACAATCTGATGCAGTAAAATATACATATTAATGTAGTAAAATTTACACTGTGATGTAGTAAAATTTACAATCTGATGCAGTAAAATATACATATAAATGTAGTAAAATTTACACTGTGATGCAATAAAATATACAATTTTAATGCAGTATGTAGTAAAATATACTCCCTTCGTCCCAAAATTACTGTCCCCCGACAAAAACCACACAGTTTAAGAAAAGTGCATTTAATAATGCTTTCTCTTTCTTACTTTTTAGCATAAAGACAGTTTTACCCTTAACTAATTAATTAAAGTCTTCTTTAAAGTTTATAATAATTATTTCAAACAAGGGTAATATAGTAATATTGATCAAACTTTCCTATTCATTTTTAGTAATGGACAATTAAATTGGGACATCCCAAAAAAGAAACATGGACAATAAAAATGGGACGGAGGGAGTAAACTTTAATGCAGTTAAATTTACAATGTGATGCAGAAAAATATACAATTTAATGCAGTAAAATTTACACTGATGAAGTGAAATATACAATTTAATACAGTAAATTGTACACTGTAATGCAGTAAAATTTACAATGTGATGCAGTAAGTTTTACATATTCAGGTAAAAAAATCAGACGAACATGTAAAAAAACTGACAAAAACATAAAAAAACTGACAAAAACGTAAGAAACAGACGAAAACATAAGAAAGTAGGCGAAAACGTAAAAAATAGACAAAAACTTAAAAAAACAGTCGAAAACGTAAAAAATCAAACAAACACGTAAAAAAACTGAATGAAACGTAAAAAAACTGATGAAAACGTAAAAAATGGACGAAACATAAAAAAACTGGCGAAAACGTAAAAAAACTAAAGAAAACTTAAAAAACAAACGAAAACGTAAAATAACTGACGAAAACGTAAAAAAAGGGACAAAAACGTAAAAAACAGGCGAAATCGTAAAAAAACAGACGAAAACGTAAAAAAACAGACGAAAACGTAAAAAACGGACAAAAGCGTAAAAAACAGACGAAAACATAAAAAATCGTACAAACACGTAGAAAACTGACGAAAATGTAAAAAAACTAACGAAAACGTAAAAAACGGACGAAAACGTAAAAAAACAGACGAAAATGTAAAAAATCAGACGAACACGTAAAAAAACTTACGAAAACGTAAAAAAATTGACGAAAACGTAAAAAAACGGACGAAACGTAAAAAAAACTGACGAAAACGTAAAAAAACAGACGAAAACGTAAAATAACTGACGAAAAATTTTTGAATTTTGATCAAGAAAACATAAAGACATAAATAATTGGGGTTGATTCTAGTGTTTGGTTATTCATTTAAACAACGTTTGGGTTATCCGGTTCGTGTCAAAATCTACAAATTTAAAGATTTTCTTGTAAGTTTTCAAATTTAAATTTTGTTTGTCCTTTTGGGTTTATTTTGATGCATAGATGTTAGTTGTACAAGTTGATCGTTGTGAAAAATGATTTTTGGAAGCGAAACGAAAGAAACGGGTGTGTTTGGTTCATGTAATAAAAGAAAGAAAAAGAGGGTTTTTGTAGTTTTGATGTTGTGATCGTGATGGTTGAATAATATATGATGCTAGAATGCTTATTTTTTATAGTAGCATGTATGGCTTATTTGGGCTTATTTTAAAGCTATTTCTTGGCTTATTTGGGCTTAAAGGCCACGTGTAAATTTCCAAAGTTACTAGGAAAGTGATTTTGATTATTTTTGTGTTATGGCATATGTTGTGAACTATTTTTGAGGCTTACGGTAGTAACCAAAAGCGATACGTAGCTTATTAGCTTATTTTAAAGCTTAATATATGTATTTTAGAGTTTATGGACTCACGGCCCAATAAGTCTATTTGAGTCGCTGCTTAATGGGAGGACTTATTGTGGTCTGAATTATTTCTACATATAAGTATCTTACATTATATATAACAGGATACATAAATGCCACCTCATGCCACATAAATGCCACATAATCACCAATGAATGTTACCTCACCCACAATTTAATCCACGTCACCATCTTTTAAAGACACCTAAGCATTTTTAATCCACATAGGCAACTAAGAAAGCCACATAAGCATTATAGGAAGCCAAGAAAGCCATCTAAGCATTTGTTTAAGCCACCTACGCATTTAAATCTGGCCGAATTAATATACGAAAAAATTTGGTGCTTATGGGATTCGAACCCGGGTTTATGCATTCACAAAATATGCATCTACCACTAGACTAGAATGGTCATTGTGCAAAGTTTTTAAAAAAAATACATAACAAATAGGAAAACTAACTTATTTCCATGATATGAGAAAAAATTGAAATGAAACCCGCTAATCAAGTTCCAAAAATAACGCCCTAAAGCTGGCATCTCTTCTCAATTCAATAACAAAAAATTTCAAATTTCAAAACAAAGCATTAAACAAGGTAATTGAAACTGGAAACTTTGACCAAACGATTATTATAAAAAATCCATATAAATCACATAGCATACAATGTTAATCTCATACACAAAATCAATCAAAAAGGAGGTTTCACCGAGATTAACCAAATCAATGATATGCAAATATTTAATCCGTTTTTATGTTTGTGTTATGATATGATTTCATTCTTATTTGTTTTTTAGTTGTGTCATTTAGGATGTCTTGGTTGCTCATTATATCAATATAAAAAAATTCTTCTTTCGATTATTATGTATCCAATACATGGTTCTAGATTATTGGATTAGATCCAATACACACAATCATATTTTGTTTTGTCTTCATATGTTAGGGTCATTGAGAGATTAATCAACCCACAACATGCAGCATCTTGGTGAATCTGTTAGGGTGAATCCATAAACAACAAATTAACATCTACGAGTGAATCCCTAAACCATAATTTCATCAGAGGCTGACTCATCAATTAACAAGGTTTTTGAATTAATAATTTTTTTGATTGGGGTTGAATTAATTATTGTTTCTTTCATTTTTATTTGATTCATTAAAGCATTTTTATGAATATCTACGAATTTACACAATGAGGAGCAGGTTGCTATGATTATATTTATGATGTTTTTTTTATTATTTGGATGTTTTTATAATTATTGAGTGATGTATGTCATATGTTTGATAAAATGCTTGAGGGGTTGTTTGTTTTGGCTTATGTGTGGGCTTATTAGCTTATTTAATTTTGGCTTATATAACATAAGCCTTGATTTTCTGGCTTATATCGAGACGTATGGGCTTATATAAGTTTATTATATCGTATTAAAATTATATAAACCCGCAAGTCTCAAAATAAGCCAGAAAATTGAAGCTTATGCTATATAATCCGAAATCAAATAAGCTAATAAACCCACATATAAGCTAAAACAAACACCCACTGAATATACAAAAAGGAATCTAAAAATGTGTATGCTACATTTTGCATTGCAGGTCCTTTAATGATCAAAAGTCGAATAAGATTTAACTGACTAAAAGTGGGTACGTAGGCAGTCTTCACGATAAGGTTAGTTTAGCTCTTTGTTATGTTGTATTATGTCATTGTGATGTATCATAATGACATCCTTTTGTGCAGAACATTAGCAAATGCTACTTTTGATTTTGACTGTTAAGTTTGTTACAAATGATCAATAACATGCATTAATTAGCCCTAGGATTATAGACTTTCATGTGGATTATGCGTAGGAAAAATACAGTAGGGTGTAAATCTGCAAGCTAGAATAGAATGTGTGAAGATGGTCCAAAACAGATAACTTTTCACTTTTAGAGATACATTCCAATAGATCTGTTAATGTAAAGATCAGAAGACTCTGTTGATAGGAGAACTCGAGAAGGCGAGCTACTCACTCTTTTATCAGTTTATACCTATCCTATTTGGACATTTTTTAACCCGAGCTTGAAATTATAGTTTCTTTCCATATGAGTGACCTTGATATATGTAGTTTTACTAAAGACTTATACCTGATAATTGATATAATGTGCCATGATGAGTGAATATAACCTTAATTTGTACTTTTATTTCTGATAAAAGTAACTCGCCTAAAAAAATGCCTAAACATGCTTATTCTTGCAGGGGACTAAAGAATATTTTAAGGGTACATATTTAAAAATTAAATAGCTCAAATTGGGAGTTGCTTTCTCTTTCATCAAGGTTAGGCTATATCATTGTACATGATTTTGGTAAAACGGGTTGCTGTTTGTTTAGGTGTTGATATTTGTATATTATGCTTTATGAAAATGTATTGTGCCATTGGATATTTTCTGCTTTTGTCCAACTATTCATGTCTTTCAGTTGGATCTTAGCCGATTTAGAATTGAGACTTTGGAATTTACTATTGTTTGAAAAAGATCAAAACTTTGATTTGATTTTCATTTTTGGTTGATCTAGAACTATAAGGAATTGCATAAAATTTGATATTAGTAAGTGTTTTGATTCTCACATAAATATTTAGTTGAGATGTCAATCTTTGAATCATATCATAACGCTGATTTTTCTTTAAACTTTGTTATAGCTGCTTTCGATTGCTATTTTTTTAGACATATGCACAATTGAACAGATTGAAAGGAAAAAAGAACTATTTACCCTTTATTAAATTCTTCATTTTTGTCGTCCATTTTTACCACGTGGGTGTTCTTTTGCTCTATCTTGCTCAGTCCATTTTGTGATATTTGCTCATTTAGTTATTGGTCTGATGTGTAAAACACCTATCCATAAGGCACTTTCCAAGTATAACAGCTAAATAAATGAACAGGTTGGTCAAATATTAGTGCCACTTTTTAAATTTTATTTTCATGAAGAAGTTAGGAAAGTTGCAGCTTCATGTACAAATTCATCCCAAATAAACTTAAATTTTGCTAAATGTGTTGTACTAAGCATTAACTTTTTCTTTGACCTATAGCTATGCCCGAGGTACTTCGTTCAACAAAATTAGCTATTAAGAACGGGCAGTCCCAGGGTCGAAATGAGCCCTATGTAAAGCAATTTTCAGACTATATCATACCAGCTCAAATAAAGGCGTTACACTAGGTTAGTTTTGTCATTTCCCTCTCCTTATTTCAGATTGTTTCCATTATTTACTAATTTTTTGCTTACAGGAACCCGAGACTAAAATATCCGCAAGTATGCTGGATGCAATCAACGAGTATGTTCAGGTGTGCATCATTTATTTTTCTAATTATATAAATAGATGTATTTATCATAAGTTATTCTTAGTTGTTAATCTATTGTTATTGTCGGATTCAGATATGTGGACCTCTTTTGGATGTAACCCAAGTTTGAAGCATAATGGAAGAGCTAAACCAGGTCATTACAGCGAGTTCAACGAGAAGAAATAAAAGAGCTGCTAGAGTGAAAATAGAGGACTTTGATGCCTGAGGAAGATGAAATGCTTTTTATTATTCATGGATTAATGATTACTAACAACGCTTTTATTATCTCTTATATGTTTTTTATTCCTGAATCTAGGTTGGTGATTGTTTAGGCACTCTACTTGACACCTATACGACTCTATTTTTTCCTCTTTTGGACAAATTGTTGCCTTACTTGATGCCTATGTAAGTAAGTATTGTGTTCCACTATATATGTCGGGTTTATATAATTTATGTTTTCTAGCATGAGGTTAATAAACTATAACTTTAGGGTAAGGATAGGACATTTGCGGAGAAAAGAATAGCCATTTTCATATTTGTTGATGTTGGAGAACATTGTGGAGATGCGACATTCAAGTGAGCCTTCAAAAAATTCAGTCACTATAGTGTTACAAATGTTCTTGCTCTTACGCTTTTTATTTTTATCTTTTATTATTTTATACAAGTATTAAGAAACTTTTGTACCAGTTGTGTTAGAAGCATGTAATGATACAAGCACAGACGTCCGCCAAGTATGCATAATACTGTCATGGTGATTTTGAACATATGATGATAATTTTCTTAGGTAATTAATCCAAAACATATTAAGGACCTATTGAGACTGTTGTTTATGGGGTTAGGGTATGTGCTGAGTTTAGGGGCGGTGCATTCAACGTTCCTACCATTAGGCAAAGCTGATCATGGAAACGCTGGTTGGCTCTCTACTTAATCTCTTTATTGACAAAAGGTGAGGGTGATAATGATATAATTTGTTCTATGTGGTCACATTGTTCTTGTGTGGTTAAACTGCTTGCCATTAAAAGGTGGTTTGATTGAGGCTAAAGTTGTACATGATCAACTTTGCTCAATGGTGGTGAAATAGAAGTCTCGACTATCAAAAGAGGATCTTTGCGTATTTGTCACAATGGGTTTAATGGTTATTAAGTGATTACAAAATTTCCTTAGATGTTTAATCGGTTGACTAAATCAACACATATTATATATTAGTTCCTTATATTATGAATCTGCTGCAAAATAAAATAAACATGAGAATTTACTTTTCATGGATTAGATATTTTGCAAGACACTTCTTTAATTTGTATGATGTCTGTAAACAGTAGATTTTATTTGGCACATGATGGAAACTGTTGTAATCCCTTGGACCTGCTTACAAGGTATTAATAAAATGCAACTTTCATAAAGTTACTATATAGTCTATAAGGAGTTATGAATAGCTCGGTTTGGGTTATGCCTCAATGTTTTTAAAGATTAAGTCAGTAACTGGATCTGTTTGCAGCCATGTTGAAATTCAAAAGTTTCTGTGTCTCGGTCCCCATTTACAGTTTTGAGCCCAATTGTTTATTACCTACCCGAGTTCCGAAAAGATATAGAAAAGTTGCGAGATTAGCCTTTTAACCACGAGTTACAAATGCATACAGCTTGGTACAACGTGAAGCCATGTGATGCTGTAAAGGACTACATGTATGTCGCGATTTGTGTAGCCATCCTACCTATCTTTAACTTGGCCTTTTGAAAGCAGTAGCTCTAAGATACGCATTTTAAAATTTATGTATGTTCTACTGCTTTAGTTCACCTTATTACACATTTCTAAATCAATTTTGCTTATTGATTACTGAAATATGTCATTCCTTTATTTATAAGTTTTTAAGTTGGGATGCTAAAAAGGTATACATCTTACGCTTTTTATAACATGTAATGAACTATTTCACCACCTCTGTTTTAGTAATTGCTTACATTTGCATCTCCGGAGATGGAGTCTGATGTCTAGGTCATATGCACCTGTATTACCAGTTGGTTTAATGGGTACAATTATTGGTGCAAATAAAGTCCTTCCCAAATGGTCGGTCTATGCAAGGGAACTAGGCATCAAGTACTAAGGATGGGTAAGAATATAATTAAAGTTAGGATAATATCCGATAGTAATGTTCGTACTATTTGTGAAATATCGCGTATGGTTATTAGCCCGTTAGACAATAAAATGTGGTTTAAACTAAACCGTAGGCAATTCCCTTTTTGAGTTTATTTTGCTATGACAATTAGTAAAAGTTGAGGTCAAACATTGTCACAAGTTTGGTTGTTTCTCGAGAGGCGAGTTTTCTCGCATGGCCAATTATATGTCATTTTTTCAAGAGTCAAGAGCATAAAAAGAATAAAAATTATTTGTATACAGATGGTAAATATACAAAATCACCAACCAATGTTGTGTAAAAGAAGCTTTATTTCGCATTTAAACTAACAACATATACTTTCTTCTTGCGGATACTTTAATACCTTTTATTTTCTTATATCAGATGAACACTTACTTATTTTCTTTGTTAATGCTTTCAACAAATAACTTGATATGTTTATAATTAATTTACCTTTAATTAATTTTTCACTTGGATACTCATAAAACAAGCCCGCCCATCGGGCGGGCTTCGCAACTAGTATACTTATATATGTAAATGGACCTTGGTTTTGGACTTAAATAGTATTTTGGACTTATAAATGTCGTAATGGACCCTTGTTGGGCCTTGAGGCCCAATAAGCGATATTTGGTCATTTTGAGAGTTTTGGTAGACTTTTTGAAAGCAAAATATATTTACAAAGTGATATTGATCGTTATTTTGGGGAAAACATTTTGGTGAACGTTAAAGTTTGAGATTTTGGAATTTTGTCTAAAAGTGTCGAATTGTGAAAAGTGTTTGGAAATTAAGGTTTGAAACCTTGGAAAAACGTTGTAAACACGTACAGGTCATGTCGAAATTTCGTAAAAAGTTTATACTTAGAAATTTTAGTTAAAACATGATTTTTGATTTTTAATAATAAAATATTATTTTATTATTTTATTTAATTAATAAATTCACTAAAAGACAAAAAAATATAATTTTTCTTAAAACTTTCCTAAGGTGTGTCTTGTCATTAAACGTGTCGTTTTCAATCAAGGAATGATTATTTTGAAGTGATTAAGGTGTACCGAATGGACTTGTTAAGATATATTTATAATTATTAATTATAAATATTTATTATATTACTTATCTATTTACGATAAATAGTATAAGTATGTATTATCGGAGAATGAGATTGATATGATTGTGGAGATAAGTTGTCAACCATCACACCACTAAAAACTGTTTTGAGAAATTGTACAACGCGTCTAACCACTATGCATCAAACGTGAAGATTATTTTAAAAGTGATTGATTAAAATGAGACATTAACTGGACTAGGTCGTGTGCGGGCATCGTTGCATTTGCTTATGTAGTAGAAGTTGGTTGCTAAAGGCTTGCTTGTGGTGAGTTCTCGTAGCCCCACTTTTTACTATTTTTCCGTTGG
>BQNB010163879.1:4145-14394 GCA_026074375.1 Tanacetum coccineum
TTACCAGTAGGAACTACACTACCAGCAGGAACTGTTTACTCTACCAGTAAGAACTACATACCTACTAGTAGTAACTATCTATTACAAAGTTCCTAAAATAATCAATTAATGTAAACGGTCGTCAAATAAATTAAGGTTTACATCAACCAAGTAATATATAATTATTAAGAGGATAATTATGTACTTTGCGTATTTTATTTTTATTGGTCACGTAAAAGGGTTACGTTTCGCAATAAAATACATTTGGACATACCCCGGAAATACCTAGACTTACCTAGACTCAAACTAATACCCCCTTTTAAAACCTTAACACAAAATTAAATCAATTCTTGTGTTAAATACCCACTAGAGCCGAATTATGGGACAAGAATAACTAGAAAATCCTTAAATCTTACACTAAGTACAATGTACATCTAGGTTCTAATTAAGATTTGTACAACATGTCTCTAGTTAGCTAATACATATGGGTTAGAGCTTCCTTCCCTACCAAAACCCACGGCATACATATATACATACCTAGAAATCTCCTAATGATCCTAAAGTACATGTACATCTCATGGCTAATTAATGTTAGTCCTAAATGTCTCCCACTAATCTATTACACAATGGTTAATAACCATTTGGCTCCTCTTTCCCTTGTATAGCCGGCTAAACACAAGACACACACACACACACATCACAAGATTTCAAGTATCTAAGCATATCTTGTTCATATATCTTGTAATTAAGAATAACACCTTGTGGTTTTAACAAAACTATGTGTGAGTAACCAAAACCACAAAACCACTAGTAGCTAAGGCACGGTTTGGTTTAGTTGTGTGACTAGAAAAGCTAACTAAGCACTTGTCTATAAATACACACTCACACTTGACATTTTACACTCTTAAAACTCACACACACTCCAAACTCTCTCAAGCAAACTAAACTTATCACCTCCCTCTTTTAAAATTGGGGTACACCAAAACCAAGCCTACACGCACCCTAAATTCGTCCTAAGCACGGCTAAGGTCATACGAGGGGTATACAAAGCTTTGAAGCTTAGGGTTTGGTTATTGATCGTGTTTTACATACGTGGGTTGCCACATTGCTCGCATACACACACGTTCAAGAAGCTAGGACTCTTGTAAGTGTCTTAGCTTACATTCATATTCAAGTTTTATGTTTGCTTCATGTGTCATAAGGCACGGTTATTATGTGTTAACAAGCTAAACATGGGTCGTGCCTAGCATGACACAACCCATGTCCATGTCTCACAATATACAACATATATAGACTTGTGTGGTGAACCAGAAGCCATAAGGCATCTAACAAAGATCTTATGTATAAGCATGAATGTTTAATTATGACATGCACACGTAAAATATTTAACCAAGAGGTTTGATGACTTGTTTGGAAACGGAAACACTTTTATGTCACGTATCATAATACTTAACAACTCGTCTTGCTCAATAAAGGATGTGTACACTATAGTATATGCGAACTAGGGTTGTTTGGGATATGTCGAAATAAGTTAGCAAGACCATAGCCGCGTCTTGTGTCCAACACGAGCTCAAACAAACTCTAACGAAATTGTAACTCACTAATGGGTTGTATGATACGAGCTAAATTAGAAGTTAATACTGCCAGGCTTAAGAAGTTAGTACTGCTAAGCAGGGTTAGTACTGCTAGCAGAAGTTATTGTTAATATTGCTAGTGTATTAATAATACTGTTTTTGACATTCCTGGACTTAAGGGACTGTTTGAAACTCATAAGAACCAAAAATGTAATTTTTTTAAAATAGAGGGACTAAACGTATCAATATGGAAACTCAGGGGTGTAAACGGTAAATATTCTATTTTAAACTATAAGGACTGTTTTTGCCAATAATGAAAACCTAAGGGTATTTTATATAATTAAGTGATTTAAATAAACCCTTATGGTATCGGACTAGTCGTGATATAATACGGATACGTATATAACAAAAGTCACGCGAATGATAAATAGGTGTATTTATTATTAATACTTAAACACCTTGTAAACTTAAAAGTATATAGTCGTACACCTTCCCAAGAGCAAACGAGGAAAACGAATACAATAAACGTGTACACCACCACACAAGTGATAACAGTATATATAAACTAGAAATTGTTATAGTTTATACATTGAGTCGTTAGCCTAAATATGTAGACTAAGACTTGACCGTATTTACTTAGGTAATTGACGGTGTGATTCACTACCTGCTTGGATATATAATATCAATCAGAGGACTACCTTCTAAGGTGAGTTCATAGCCCCATGTTTTACTGTTATTTAAATGATTTACATTCTTGGGGTGAGAACATGCTTGTTTTATAAATTGGACGCAAGTGTACATTTTATACCATGATTACGTGTTTGCCTAAGTTACCATAACCCATTATGTCCATGATCATGAATTGTTAATTGCATAGATGTGATTGGGAATTACATTATGTGGGCGCGAATGTTATGAATAGATCTATTAGGGATTGACAATCCCCGTTCGGGTGACTAGCTATCACTGGGAACGAACGCATACCATGTCGAATTTAGGATGTTGCAGGGTTAGCACATCATTCACGGACACTTGTTGGCAAATATATTTGCATTCATATATGTCGAGCTTTAGTGTCATGAGCTTAGGAAAATGTAATTACTTTTTATGATGTTTTCATGTGTTGCTCAATCATACAATTGGAAATCGTGTGGTCCTACAATTGATTTACATAAACCTATGAATTCACCAACTTTATGTTGACGTTTTAAGCATGTGGTACGGTGATACATTGGAAGTCAATAATTGAAGAGTCAACATTTAAGATTTGGGGTCTTATTACATTTTAGGGACAATTGTTATAAACTAGAATCTTTATTTATATTGTTGAACAATTTGAAGCCATGAGCTTATGTGACAAACAAGTATTTTGTTAATCCAATGTATCTTTTTCAAACGACACGTTTAGTGGTCGTTCTCATATCTTGTGCTATTGATCTGTAAATGTAACGCCCTCGGATATTCAATCTTTCTCTTTTTTCCCCTCCCTTTTTTTTTTTTCTTCCTTTTCCCTTTTTCCAGCTGCAACCCAGATTTGAGGGTGTTACAAGACCTAGAAGATTCTATCTTGTGATGGCGTCGCGACCATAATTGGACGCCGTCGAGACAATTTTCCTATATATATTAAACTGAATTTAGGGTTTTAAGTATGTAACTTTGTATAACTTTTGGTAGCTGAACCTTAAGTATTTTGTCAGTTTTTAGGCCGACTTTAGGGCCTCAAACCCCTATTGTAACTGACCTTGATCCATGTTTTAATCAAGTAAGATATCTATCTTTAATCATTCAATATGTCTATGTATTGTTTGGTTGATCTTTGTTTTTGCTTTATTTATAACATGTTAGGCTAAACCCCTACTTGTCATTTGTTTTGATTGCATGAATAGTTAGTATTGTAGATCCTTTTACTGTTGCTTCTTGTAATGAATGGTGCGTTGTTAGGCTTTAGAAAACTAGCAATAAGATATTAAATTGGATAGGAATCTAGAGGAACGAGTTTTTTTGAATTCTTCGAGTGTGTAGAAATGATTCCATCGGTTAACCGTCTTCATTACTACCTTTACCTTATAAGTTAATCCCTCTTAAGTTATTTCAGTTGGCTTTAAATTATTACTCGTAGGGGCTTGAAATGTACTTTATAATACCTTACTTGTGCGTTTTTATTTTTTTTGTTTTATTTTTGACTTAAGGAATATTAAATAGACGGGGGTTTTATGTAATTCGTTCATTCAGAGGAAAATATTACACGATCATCCACGAGTGTTACAAGGCAACAAGATTAGGAGAAGCAATCTAATGAGTAATGCATGATTAAATAAATACATTATTTTATCATAAAGTTATCACCAGCAGTTTAGATTATATTTAGTTTATTAATTAGTTAATCAAACCAACCTCTCAAACCATTGAATTTACATGCTTTCTATAGAATATAAAAATAAAAAAATAATCTCCTTTCAATCTTGTAGATCTCGGTTAAGCTCTGTTCGAGCCTTCCCAACCTATTCCTCTAGAGAATGATAACAACCCTCGAGTCTTGCCTATACTAAACTACAACGATTAGGTACTCTGCCTAGGGGATTGTAAAACTTCCTGTAAAGTCTTTACGAGACCCGAATCACTTGTTGTACTTGTATCCATAATCCAGTAGTTATGTTCGCATCCAGATGACTTGTGCACAACACGCAGACAATGATACATATTCAGCTTCAGCTGTTGACATTGCAGTATAATCTTGCTTTTTAGAACTCCAGCTCACGAGCTTTTCACCTAAAAATTGTAAGCCTCCAGAAGTGCTTTTGCAATCGTCTTTACATCCTGCATGGTCTGCGTTTGAATATGAAATTAGTTCAAATCCAGAATCCTTCGGATACCATAGGCCCATGTTATAGGACTGTCTTATTTACCAAAAGATCCGCTTGACCTCTTTGAGGTGTTTGACCATAGGGCGTGCTTGATAACGAGCACAAACAAAGGTGGCAAAAGCAATATCTAGTCGACTGGCTTTTAGATACATGAGCCCTCTAATCATTCGACGATAAGTCATTTGATCAGTAGGAGTGCCTTGTAAATCAGTATCCAGTCTCTTAATGGCCATAGGTGTGCTCATGGAGACATAATCATCCGTATAATGTTTCTTTAAAAGCTCAATTGCGTATTGTGACTGACTAATGAATATGCTACAAGGTGATTGATGAACTTGAAGTCCTAAAAAGAATTTTAGTTCACCAATCATAGACATCTCAAAGTTATTTTTCATAAGATTTGCAAATCATTTTGAAAAATCTGGATTTGTAGAACCAAAAATGATGTCATCGACATATACTTGAACAAGTAATATGTCTCCCTTGTGACGTCGAATAAACAAAGTCGGGTCAACAATACCTTTAGTAAAATCATGTTCAATCAGGAATGAAGATAGTTTTTCATACCATGCTCGTGTAGCTTGTTTGAGGCTGTATATAGATTTTTTCAACCTGTATACATGGTCGGGAAAATTTAGATTGAAATTTTTATCAGGTTGGCTAACATAAACTTCCTCTTTCAATGGACCATTGAGAAATGCAGTCTTAACATCTATCTAAAAGATTGTGATTTTTTTATGTGTAGCAAAAGCAACGGACATCCTGACGGCTTTAAGACGAGCAACAAGAGCGAATGATTCCTCAAAATCAATGCCTTCTTCCTGCTTGTAACCCTCCGCAACAAGACGAGATTTGTTTTGAATAACAATGTTGTCTGCATCACTTTTACTCTTCCTGATCCATTTGACAGCAATTATATTCTTTCTATCTGGTCTGGGAACTGGTTCCTATACATCTAGTCTCTCAAATTGATGCAGCTCATCTTGCATTGATTCTATCCAGCTGTGATCTGACATAGCTTCTTTGATATCCTTTGGTTCAAGAGTGCTGACAGTTAATGCATACATTCATAATTAAGAATCAGTCTGAAGTCTATTTTGAGTCATCACATGTTTGGATGGGTCACCAATTACCTGTTCCAAAGGATGAGCTTTTATCCATATATGTGTTAAGGGTTGTACTTGGTGGAATTCATGCATATTTGATGGGTCTAGAGCTGTTGTTGATGACTCAGCTTCTTCAAAGTTTGGAGCATCATATGGAACAAATATCATAATACCATTAAAATTTGTAGAGTCTTCTTGATTTAATTCATCAGCCTCATTCATGGATATTGGAGAAGTTTGTTCATCAGATGTAGTTACAATGGGAGGAACCTCATGGTCTTCAACGATGATTAAAGATGTCGAAGGTGAGTCTTCATGATTGTAAACGTGTTGTGCAGCGGAATTGATGGACACCTCAGAAGACCTCTTCTTAAAGTATTCTACATACATTGGCCCGAACAAATTATCCAAGTCCCTTTAGATGGAGTATTCATGGATTCTGCTGATGAATCATCATGTATGAATCGTTGAGAAACAGATTCTAAACTGTCGTGTTTAGAAGCCATTGCTGTAAGCTCGTCAAATTTGATGTGGATGGTTTCCATAATCTTTTTGGTTCGGTGATTATATATTTGAAACCCTCTAGATGTTTCTGAATATCCAATAAAGATTCCAATGTTTGCCTTTGGTTTCATCTTTCCAAGATCTTCTTAATTATTTTTTGGATTACAAAGTGAATTGAATACGTGAAAGTACTCCACATTTAGTTTTCTGCCATGAAAGAGTTCATATGGAGCCTTGTTGTACCTTGTATGAATGATTAACCGATTTTGAGTAAAGCAAGCAGTGGATATTGCCTCAGCCCAAGGAAATTCTAGTAATCGTGAAAAGATAAGCATTGTGTGTGCAGCCTCGACAAGAGTATGATTGCGTCGTTTAACGACACCATTTTATTGAGGCGTTCGAGCATTCAAAAATTGTTGTATAATGCCTAACTTTTCATAATGAGCCTTAAGAGTTGCATTTTTGAATGCAATGCCATTGTCTGTTCGAATCTTGTGAACTTTGGCGTTGTAATTCAACTGAAATTGATCAATAAACTTCTTTATGATCTTCGGGGTCTCATCTTTAGTATGAAGAAAATATACCCATGTGAATCGAGAATAATCATCAACGATCACTAGAATATACTTCTTTCCATTAATGGTTGCTACCCTTATTTGCCCACATAAGTCCATATGTAACAATTCCAATTTGGAATGAGTGCTGGGAACCAATTTAGGTGGATGAGAAGATTTCTTGCTTTTTCCCTGCTCACATGCAGAAAATAGGTGATCTTTACTGTATTTGAATTTAGGAAGACCATCAACCAAATCGTGTTTGGTAAGATCATTTATGGTACCGAAGTTTAGATGTGAGAGTCTACAGTGCCATAACCATGACTTTGTTGAAGTGGCTTTGGAGAGAATACAAACAGGTAAAGAAGCAGCCATATCCAAAATAGAGATACTATACAAATTGGATTCGCGAGCTCCTATAAGCAAATCATCTCCTTTCAGATTTCGCACATAGCATGTGTTAGAGCGAAAAGCAACTTCTAGATCACTGTCACAGAATTGTCCTACACTAAAGAGGTTATGTCCTAGGCCTTTAACATAATATACATGAAAAACAGTGATATTGCCATGTACATAATCGTCATAGCCTGTGATTGCTGTAAAGTGATCATTTCCAAAGCAGACTGTGCCCATGAATTTCTCAATGAAATTTTTTTGCAGTGAACGATCACCAGTCATATGCTTTGAACATCCACTATCAACAATCCACAGAACAATTTGAACCACCTGCAACACATGAAGAAACCACATATGGACAAGGGGATGTTTTGGCTACCAATTTTTTAACGGTAACCGATGTATTAACAGTGTTTCTATAATTAAAAACATTTGGAGTCATCTTAATAGAAGGGCAAAAAACATTTGGTTGCATTTCGTACCACTTTTGCCACATTCGACTAGTTTGTATTTTATTATTCATGTATTTGCTAAGTGAATCATCTCGCATAATTACTGAAATTGACTTAAACATACTAGAGACCTTATTTCTGGCACTTAAGGGAGTAACTGCAACAATCTTAGTTCTAGAAACTATGGAAGTAGTGTCTAAAGACTCAAATTGTGTAGTCTTAACAGAAAACCTAGTCTTTGAAACTACGGAAATAGTATCTACAAACGCAGATTTTGATGTTCTAGGAGTAGTGAATAAGGCTCTTCTAACTTTCGAATGCACATTCAATTTATAATTCGCAAGCCATTTATCATGACATGGAATAAGCACATTTTTAGAACACGAAACACATAATACATCCTTTGTTTAAAGAGCATTTTGAACATCAACATAAGTTACAATCTTTTTGTTTGAAACAACATTCTTAGATGCAACATATGTCTTTTTATTTGTCCTAACAGAAACTTCTACTTTCTTTGATGATCTCTTAGTGTTGGATAAGACACTATTTTTCAATGGTGAATCTCTATTCAATGGTCTTCTAACACTAGAAGCAACGCTCAGTCCTGTAGAAGGTAAAACACTCTTAGCTCTTTTTGTATTTGGTTCCTGTTGCATGATGACTTTGTACATTCCCGGTGCTATGACATTTTAGTTTGTTTCAACATCTTTCTTTTTGTTAGGTGAAGTCTGTAAAGTGACTGTTTTTGACAAAACATGTATCTCTTCTATTTTAGAAGCAACAATTTTCTTTTAAAAACTTGTTTATTTAGCGGTGTAACACAAAAAAGTTGATTAGAAACATTGGTTTTGTCAAACTTAGTGTTCACAGACTTACCTTTTTCAACATTTTTCAGTTTAGCTTTTAACTCAGATATTGTTATCAAAAGATCTTGATTCTGTGCACGTACGTGAAAGTCAAAAAGGAAGAGCCTAAAATCATGCCCTTTTTCGAGCTTTCTGCCCCTTTTTTGTGCGATGACTCTTCTGCATATGCATAGGTCCTTTGATTAACATGCTTAATCAATTCATTGATTTTGCCTTGAGTTTGAGTTCGTGTCTTTTTTATTGAATCGAAAAGTTTTTGATATTCTAATTTGACATTTTCTCGTTCCTTTATCAAAGATTGTACTTGAAATTCCAAAGATACGTTCTCACTCTCAAGCTTTTCCATCTTTGATATCCAAGAGGTTTCGCAAACATTTTTCAAAGAAGATTCACATATTCGTCTTTCCTTTTCATGCTGTAATTGTAATTCAAAATCAAGACTTTGTTTTTGACATCTTTGAACATCGTTTTCAAGAATGTTTATTCGTTTTTGTATTCCCTCTTGGATTTCAATGGAGTCCCTCTGAATTTTCTCAATTTCATCTTGCACATTATTGCTTTCACACTCATGACTCATCAACACACAACATACGATTTCATGCTTGATTGTTGCTTCTAAGAGTTGATCATCCAAAAGCTCATTATGTTTCCATTTTGCATCAAAAGCACTTTCTGTTGAGTCAAAAACCTCTTTCATTTCTTTTATGTCTGCTGAAAATCATTTTTGAAAGATTTCAAAATTCAAATGCAATTCATAAAGAATTAGTTTAACCTCTTGTTGACAAAATTTTGTTAATCGTATTTCCTCTCGAGTTGTATAGAAAATGCTTTTACGTTTAGAATTTGTTTGTAATAATGCAAACAACTTTTTAAATTCATTTTCTATTTTTTCCAAATACAGTTTCATTAGATTTAAACTTGGCATTGAAGCCACATAAGGTTTTATCTCAAAGGATGAAGTCGATGTACTTGCATTTAAAGAATTTTCAGAAGGTATAAAAGTAGATGAAAAATATTTTTGTTCAGCAGATAGTTCTTTTTGTAAAACAAAGTCCTCATAAAGAGCATTTAATTTGTTGTAATCAATTGTATGAAAATTTTGTTTTTTCTCAATAGCAACTGGATTATTCAATTCGTTTTCCATTTTATTTTGACTCTTGGTTGTATCGTCAAGTATGTCCTCAATATCTCTAACATTCACACAAATTCTCGAATCACTAAAGCAAGAAGCAACATATAATTTTGGATCTGAGAAATTACTTTCTTGAGTGTATAAGGATTTGCGCACCCCAAACCATGTTTTAAATTTAAATCATAGAATGATATTGGTTTTGGTCCAAGCATGAACATTGCTTGTAATGAACGACCAATTTTTAGCACGATATGTTCATTCTTTTCACTTTAGCTTCAAGATCTAGAACTGTGTCATGATATTTATCTTTGTTTTCACTCATCTTTCGTTCAAAATTGTTTGTGTCTTTTGAAGTTCCTTACTTTGTTTTTTTAATTCGACAACAGACAACTGTAACTTATCTCGTTGTTGTTCTAAATCTCGAATAATGTCCCGATCACGAATAAACTAATTTTGTAAATCCTTTTCTATTTGTCTTGCTTTTCTATCAGCCTCAATGAATTTGTTAAAAAATGTTTCTTTATCTCCTTTGGTCATCTCAAAAACCCAAACCTTTTCCTTATACAACTCAAGTTGTTGAGTTAAAACTTTGTTTTGTTGTTTTACCTTGGCAGCATTTATTTGTTGTTTCTCAGCCTCCTTATAAGCATTTCTAACTAATTATTGCTAGTTCATATGATGCTTGAACATTGTTATCGTATTCAACACTGCCACTATTAACATCTACATTTGGTTCATCAAATATAATTATTAGCCTTAATTATATTAAGTCAAACAAGAATGTTAACGGTCTAAGAAAGTCAAACTAGGTCTTGTATT
>BQNB010163880.1:0-14394 GCA_026074375.1 Tanacetum coccineum
TGCATAAAAAGTAAAGACTGATAACGTCCAGACAATCAATACACCGTATGGTATGGAGCGGATACGCCGTATTGATATCTGGGAAGACAAACTCGATAAAATTAAATAACATTCCGGGTTGTCTCCTGGGAAGCACTTTTGTTTACATCGAAGTCTTTAAGTTAGACTTTTCTTCAGCTTCTCTTTCAGAGTTATTTGGTGCGCGTCACCTTCCATCCGTTGTCCTTTTTCTGAAAAATATCTTGGTAGATTTTAGACGTATTATCTTTGTTTCTCTCACAAATATCATATTCACATCTTCTTATAGCAATATATTCTTTGTTGGGTCCAAGCGAGTACTGAATAGCTTCAAACTTTTCTGCCTTGCACATTCTTTTGTTAGGTTTCTCATCAATAGATTTGGATATATTGCTATATTTACGCTTCTTCTGACTTAGTTCATCTTCCTTTTCAGTGTCGCTCTTTCCACGTGTTATTAGATAAGGTTTAAAGAACGAATCAACAGTAGTATTGTTATTACTCAAGATGCTGTCATCCATTCGTCTTTTATTCCAACTCCATTCATCCAAGCATGAAACAATACTTTTTTAGTTCTTCCATCGATTTTCATATGTATATCAAATGATAAATTTACTCGCGATATGAATTCAAGTGGATTAATTCCCCAGTTGTCTCCTTCGTCCAACATTTCTTCTTCTCCATCGTACGATTCGAGATAAAATTTACAGAAAAATTTCTCAACAAGTTCTTCCCAAACGATGATTTTTTCTTCCCTCTCGTTTATCCACCATTTTCGTACGTCATCAGCTAGTGAGAGAGGAAAGACTTTCATTCGTAGTTGATGGGAATCCACGCCAGGAATGTAGATTAAATCAATCATTTTAAGTACCTTAGCAATGTGGTCCATCACGTCTTCGTCAATCCATCTGTGGTATGCATTCATTTGTAGTTCCTCCAAAAATTCCTTGCTGAGTTCAATGTTTATATCGTTACTGGTGATAGAAAGATTTGATTCAGTTTGAGCTTTTTCCATGTTTTCATTAAGAATCGGTTCAGCCATAACTTTTTGTAGTTCCTTCTTCAATCAAATAGCTCTGATAAGAATTATCTACAACAAAGGTAATAATATCAGCAGGATTTGCTCTGAAGAAATATAGAAAAAATTTTAGCACGAAAATCAAATATGAAAACTTAGATTCTTATTCTGTTTCAGATGATCGATACGCCGTATTCAATAGAAGTGGATACGCCGTATTAATCAGTTGAATGAATACGCTGTATTGGACAGAAAGTTGGATACGCCGTATCCAATGGTCGTGGATACGCCGTATCGAGTTATCGACCAGAACTGTGTATTAGGAAAACAATTAAATACAGCAAACAATTAAACAACAAATTACAACTAACAATTAAACTAACAAATATACAAAATATACAAGAATATACACTAATCAAAATTACACTACTCCTAAGGGTTAGATCTAATCTAATGTTAAAGACCAAAAAATCAAGATTAATTTTCACTCTCCGTCAACGGTGCCAAAAACTTGATGTGTCGTTGTGTGGTGTTTATTTATGATAGTTCAAGTTTTAAATTTATATTTTGCGACTTAACCAAAAAATAACACTTTAACGGACAGTGTACCCAATCGGTGGTAGATTCGTGGTAAGTAGAGTTTCGAACACTTGAGGAAATAAAAAAAAAAAAAAAAAAAAATTTATAAAAGTGGATATTGTTGTGTGGTTGTTGTGGGTTTGGTTTAATTTTGTTTTAAATTTTTGGTTTAAAAAAAAAAAAATAAAAAAAAAAAAAAGGGAATATATAAAAAATATTTGGGGGGGGGTTGGTTTTTTTTTTTGGGGGGGGGGGGGGGGGTTTTATAGGTTTTAGTAGTTTTGGTTTTTGTGTGGGGTGTTAGATATATTATGATTCTAATCTAAATCAAACCTATGCTAATCCTATGTTAGTTCTAATTCTAATTCTAACAGGTAAAAGGGGGGTTTCAGCCTCAGAGACTGGCACGGGTTTGGTGGTGACTACAATCAATTCAAGACACTTTAACCTACGCAAGCAAATTAACAGAAGTTAAAAGAGCGGTCAAGCCTTATAATAGAAAACTATAATTAGCCATCATTAAATCCGATTAGAATTGGTTTGTTTGTTACTCGTTTAGAATATCACTTATCTCGAGGTGGCATATCAGTCTTAAGACTTAGGCGAGACTTTTTCCTAAGACCTAGACACATTAATTCTGTCACAATTGAAGCATCCTTATTTGCTGATTATAATCTATCTAGGGAATAAAGCAATGATGATCCTGTTAAACCTCTAGCACAATAAAGACTTTACCCAACTTACTGCTTAATGCGATTTATTAAAACTAGTAGTCCACTAACCCAATCATTACCAATTAAATTATAACAAACTTTGTTGAGATCCTAAGGGTCCACCTATCGGCCAACAAGCTCACAATCTAAAGGCAATGAACAGGTCTTTAATTGTGATCCTAAAGGTCAAGATGTATAATCACTATATGGAGAGCGATCTCGGCATCTAATTACTTTGGTCCCGTATCACTAGATCCAGTTGAATGAATAGGGTCGCATATTAAAGCAACATAAAACAAGTATCAATAAGATAAACATAAACAATCAATACAACATAAAGTTAAGCAATCAAGATATAAACAAAACCAAACATTCAAGCTTCATTGATAACTGCTAATCCCCAAAGGTATAAGCCCCTCAAACACATAATTAATACAAGAGAAAAGCTTAGCCAAGGAAAACTAACCGAGTTAACGAATGATACAAAAAAAACTGAACGATTACAAAATAATAAGAATTTACACGTTTTATCTATATGGATTGGAATGCGGTTGCGAGAGCCATTCAGCTCTTTTTCTCCTCGAAAAACGAATTTTTTTGTGGTTTAGGTATAGAAGAATATGATTTAGCACACCTTAAAACTCGTTTTAAGTTTTGTATTTATAGGGTCTGAAGTCGGTGCGATACGGCGTATCGAATGGGTTCGATACGGCGTATTGGGGTTTCTTAGAGTAGGGACCATGTTTGATATCTTCTAGAATATTCACCTTCTATATCTCCAATACGGCGTATTGGTCTCTCTGGATACGACGTATTGATCATGTTTCCTTCGGGTCTTTGGTGATGCAGGAACAGAGACATCGTATCTTCCTTGATGGATACGACTTATTTGGTTGGTCAGAACAGTAATCTTAAAATATCTTTGGTATTTAGCTCCAAATGCGTCACCCCCCCCCCCCCCTTTTGCTAATATTCACCAAGTACTCCATAATTACTGCAATTCTCAAACACAAACGATTAAGTAACAATTCTTTGCAATAATTATACAAAATGGGTTCATTACATGAGATAAATAATGCTATAAAATGGACTTTATTTGATGTCATCAGCAAGTCCTTTGTTTGATGAACAATGGTAACATGTCAACTCTATTCTGGTTATAAGTTGTTTAGGAACTTGAGATTGCTGGCAATCTTTTCTGGAAAGTATTTGTTTCTCTTGAAATCATTCATCAACGTTGAGAAATGATGATAGTAAGACTCAATCGATTCCTCATCGGTAGAAGTAAACCTTTCCCATTCATTAAACAACTTAGCCTTTTTCTCTTGAATTCCAATATCATAACCTTTCATCATTTGTTAAACACGTAACCAGATTTCCTGAGCTATTTCACAGCTATCGACAACAGCATAGATCTCTTTAGGAAGACCGAGAAGAATAGTCTGAATGGCTTAATCATTGGCTTTTACCTGTATAAGTTCCTTCTCAGTGAGTTCATCATCTGTCTGCTCATGAAAGGTTTCATTGACAAGAACTTCACGGTCTGCATCACCTGGTTCAGGAATCATTCGTCTGACATATGGATCATTCATAATAGAATTGTAGATTAACTTTTCATTTGGTCTACTCTTAGCATAACGAAGAAGACGAGAAGACCATGGAACATAATTCTCTTTGTTAAGCATAGGATGGCGGGTTTCGGAACCAGCTGTATAAATGTCTTATTGAGTCGACATTGCAAGAGTGATGTGAAATGGTAAGTTAGAATCATTTTAGTGATTAGTGATTATGATTTGCTTTTGATTAAAGTTTAAATGATTAAGTCCTTTGAAATTCATGGGATTTTACAAGTCTATGACTTAAACCGAGAAAAGAATGAACTTTTACGAGATTTTATAAAGTCAAGAAGAAACCATGAATAAGTAATTGTCCTTATAGCTGCCAATATGTCAGAAGTTTCACTACTTCTTGACCTAGATGTTCTATTGTGCCATTTTTGAGAGTATTCTGCCACCTCTTGGATGGCTACCTTTGCATCAGCAGCAATCTTAGATGGTATTGCACCTCTTGAGTCAAGAATATGTCGAGTAGGAATTCCCAATCCATTATAAAACAAGATTACCTCCTGCATCTTTGTTAAATAGTGTTAAGGACACTTCATCAAGAGTTCTTTAAATCGCTCCCATGCTTGGTAAAGGTTTTCATCTGGTTATTGCTGAAAGTTGTTGATTTCCTCTATTTTCTTTACAGTTCGAGCAGGTGGACAATATTTGTTCAAAAATTTTGTTTTAAGACCATCCCAAGTTGTAATTGAACCAGTTGGTTCGTTTCTCAGCCAAGAGCTTGCGGCTCCAGTTAAGGACATAGGGAATGCTCTAAGCATCGCTTGGTCTATAGTAATATTTGGAATGTGGAATAGATCGACGATCTCAAGAACTTTCTCAATGTGTTCGTTCGCATCTTCATGATATGAACCGTTAAAAGTGTTGGTTCGTAGTTCTTTGAGAAATTAGCCTTTTAGTTCAAAGTTATCATTGTCTTCAATTTTAGGCCTAGCAACTCCCGATCCATAGTCGGCTTGAGTTTTGCTCATGTACTGCTCCATGGTTTTCGCCATTGTTTCTGCAACTTCTTCCTCTGAGTATTCTTGGTCAGAAAATAAGTTGAAATCAGACGATCTCAATTCGTCAAGACTTAGAGTCTTGAAGTGCTTCCTAGATGATCGAAATTCTCGTTCTGTATCCTTGAAAGGTGTGAATAGTTCGTTCGTTGAACTCCTTGTCATGCACTACCTGAAACAAAGTATAAACAATCAGTAGGATATGCTCGGAAGAAAGAAAACACAGGTATACAGAATTGAATGTGGAAAGCTACTGTTACTGTTTCAGATGATCGATACGCCGTACTCAATAGAAGTGAATACGCCGTATTAATCAGTTGAATGAATACGCTGTATTGGACAGAAAGTTGGATACGCCGTATCTAATGGTAGTGGATACGCCGTATCGAGTTATCGACCAGAACAGTGTATTAGGAAAACAATTAAATTAAACATACAAATATACAAGCAAACAATTAAAGACAAATACACAAAATATACAAGAATATGCACTAATCTAAATTACACTACTCCTAAGGGTTAGATCTAAATGCTAAAAACCAAAATATAAAATAAAAATCAAGATTAATTTTCACTCTTCGGCAGCGGCGCCAAAAACTTGATGTGTCGTTGTGTGGTGTATATTTTTATGATTCAAGTTTTAAATTTATATTTTGCCGACTTAACCAAAAATAACACTTTAACGGGCAGTGTACCCGGTCGGTGGTAGATTCGTGATAAGTAGGGTGTCGAACACTTGAAGCGAGGTTAAATCTCTCAATTTATTAATATTTTGGTTTACTAATCTAAGTTAAGTCTAATCTAAGTCAAACCTATGCTAATCCTATGTTAGTTCTAATTCTAATTCTAACAGGTAAAAGGGGGGTTTCAGCCTGAGAGACTGGCACGGGTTTGGTGGTGACTACAATCAATTCAAGACACTTTAACCCACGCAAGCAAATTAACAAAAGATAAAAGAGCGATCAAGCCTTATAATAGAAAACTCTATTAGCCATCATTAATCTGATTAGAAGTTGGTTTGTTTATTCAGTGCAATGATTACTTATCTCGAGGTGGCATATCATTCTTAGACTTAGGCGGAACTTCTTCCTAAGAACTAGACACATTAATTCTGTTACAATTAAAGCATTCGCGTAAAGCATCCTAATATATTGATTATAATTCATCTAGAGGACAACACGGTGTGTGTCATACTAACCCTAGCTCATAGAGACTTTATCCACTTACTACTTAACGTACCTTTTGCCAAAGCTGGTAGTCCAACAATCCAAACTATAACCAATGATCAGAACGTTTAAAAGATAGTACCGATGCCACCACCTAGCAAACGTACAACAATACCAGTTCCAAAAGGAGGGCAGCAGGACTTATTTAGTGATCCTATTTGTTCCACCTATACGTGTTACTATATGGAGAGCTATCCCAGACTCTTAGCCTAAGCCCAAACAACATCGAAGTTGCAGCGCATTAAATATGTAGGACTAGACCTAGTTGAATGATAGGTCGCATACTTAAGCACGTAAACAAGTATCATGTGATAAACATAATCAATAATATGACGATAAATTAAGCAATCGAGATACAAACAAAACCAAACATTTAGAATCCTGATAATAATGCTAATACCCGAAGGAATTAGCGCTTCAGACACATCATAATTAATACAAGCATAATATGGCTTTAGCCAAGGTAAACTAACCGAGTTAATGAATGATACCAAAAACTGAATGATTACAAAAGTATAAGAAATTACACGTTGTCTCCTATGGAATGGAATGCGTTGTAAGACCTCTTATGCTCTTTTAAGCCTTTGAAAATCGACTTTTGTGGTTTAGGTATCGAGAATATGATTTAGCACACTTAAAACTCATTTTTGAGTTTTGTATTTATAGGGTCTGGAGTCGGTGTCGATACGGTGTATCCAAGGTCTTGGATACGGCGAATTGGGTGTTTCTTGGAGTAGGGACCACATTTGATATCTTCCAAAATATTCACATACTATAACTCCAATACGGCGTATTGGTCTTCTCTGGATACGACGTATCGATCATATTTCCTTCGTGGTCTTTGGTGAGTGTAGGCACAGATACGCCGTACCTTCCTTGATGGATACGGCGTATTGGTTGTCAGAATAGTAATCTTCAAAATATATTCGTTTAAGCTCCAGAATGCGTGCCTTTTAGTCAAGTTTCACCAAGTACTCCGTAATTACTGCAATTCTCAAATACAAACGATTAAGTAACAATTTCTTTGCAATAATTACAAAAAATGGGTTAATTATATGGGATAAATGATGTTATAAAATAGATGTTATTTGATGTTATCAAATATCCCCCCACTTGAATCCTACTTGTCCTCAAGTAGCCTTTAGAAGTTTATAAAAATGTATCCTTAAGGATATTTTCCGTTAAAGCATTTATTTGATTATCTACAATTACCACAACAAAGACACCCTTTCACAAAATAAAAGATGAAAACACTCCAAATCACTCGAACTAATCTATGTTGTAACATGTAACTAATTCGCTCAATTGCTCAGGTCTAGACGAGTATTCTAATCATAAGCTAGGGCAAGATACACATCTCCCCGCACCGCTAAAAGCTAAGGAGTAACAAGTTTATAAAGGTAACATGGGTTTTTATGATAAGGTTTAGGGTTGAACATTCTTCAATCTTTCACCACGAAGTACCACTCAAGCAAGGGCAGTTGAAGCACAGCAAACATGGCCGTACGATGACGATAATAGACATCACTCCTCTATTCGAGGATTTAACCAACGTTATGATTGAAGAATGATAAAGGGTAGGGAGGGACCTTCTAACTTTCCACCAAAAGTCATAAATCAACGAGGGTCAGCTTAGACGGATGCATAACATGGTCCATAACGACGGAATAACATGCAACGAGCTCTTAAACAGACATCCTCATTCGCGTAAAACCAGCGGCTAGTCATTAGGAAAGAGAAGTAAAATTTATGTTAAAATAAAAATTACGAAACAAAAAGAAGTAAGTCCTACATGTAAAATGAGTTGCGAAGAACACTTTTCCTCGACCAGTAACCATGATATGATGAGCACTAACTATGATTACAAACATCTAGAACATCTTGATCGATATATAAAAAACATACAACCGTTAAGTAGGGCAGTTCTGTAACGAGTCAACTTCCTCAAGTCATCCCTTATTTTACATACTTTAACAGGGTAAGGGTGTGTGATATCAAATGTGTTGTCGCACATTCACCCCGGTCCGCCAATCGGGGTGGAAGTCAACATTTATACAATAGTCTACATCGTTGATTTTTTATATGTATCAACGAATAATCGATCCTTCGTGTAATTCCTTCGGTAGTTGTGAAACGATTATCTTCAAACTTTCCTTCTTTTTTTTGTTGCGATTTTTCTAATTTTTTTGATTTTTTTGCTAACACTATACTACGAAACTCGGTGTAATTTCACCATCTTCACGATCATAATAATTCCGGATAATTCCTTCGATAATTCTTCATTATTCGGACGTACCATTAATTGCGATGGTAGTAAAAATACATGAGTTTTGACTATAATATACATTCTCATTTGCGATGTGCAAATTCTTCCAACCATACCAAAGATATAAATTTTTGACACAAGACTCGAGAAATACAAACTTTACATTGTGGTTTTTGAAATACACCAATTGCTTAATTCGTTACACCTTTAAACAATTGTTAGATATTCATTTCACTTTTTGGCTAACCAAACACGTCAATGGCCTTTAAATTGTGGTTTTTGAAATACGACATGATTTGAAATATTACAACTTTCAAATAGTATGTTTTTTGGTGGTATTATGGGTATGTTTTGGCGTAATGGGTTGGCTGGGGTCGGGGCGTAACTTATCTATAACGAGTTGTAAAATGACCCGCGCGTTGCGTCGGGGGCTAAGCAAATGTCGAAAGATATTTAGCTTTGATAATAATATGGGCTAAAAGTAGTCCGGTTAAAGATCCAAATATTTTTTTGGACATTTTTTATAAAATCGTGCGTATTTAAGAAGCATTGCAATATTGGTTCGTTTTGTTTTTTTTTAATTTATATTAAATGAATTTTTTTTAGAAAATCGTGCGTATTTTAGAAACGTTGCAATATTGGCCTCGTTTTAATCGCAATTCGAAAATATTTCTACGGGTATTTTTTTGATATGAATGGGAAAATCGTAAATAGTTAAAAGTTGAGGGTCCGTTTTGTATTTTTTTACTTTTGGCATTGTAGCACTGTAGCAATTGGGCTTATATTTTAGGGACTAAACTAAAAAAAACTACTTGGGCCGGCCCAAAGTGAGAGCCCAAGTCAACCTTGTGGTCAAACATTTGCTCCATAGTATATAGAGTAAAAATTCAAAAATATTTCTACGGTAATTTAATCAATTTATATGAAATGGGGAAAATCGTAAATAGTTAAAAGTTGAGGGTCCGTTCTGTAATTTTTTTACTTTTGGCATTGTAGCACTGTAACAATTGGGCTAGATGTTGGACTAAACTAAAAAAAAAAAAAATACTTGGGCCGGCCCAAAGTAGGAGCCCAAGTCAAAAAAAAAAAAAATACTTGGGCCGGCCCAAAATGGGAGCCCAAGTCAAACTCATAGTCAAACATTTGAGAATTGTATTATAGGTTAATATTAACTACATGTGGAAACTATGTAATGTTTATACATAATTAGAACTTATTAATATAAATTACTACTTCTATTAAAACATTTTATTACATAAATATTTGAAAATAAAAATAATTAATACAATGATTAATGCACCCCGTTATTTAAAATACAATCGTATATTCACATTGTACAGCAATTAAAAGCATATATCTACAAAAGTGTATATATGATGTCTTCATAAAATAATGATGCATATAGTTTGAAAACTAGACCAGACCAACAGGTTCAACCGAGAACCGGAGTCAGTATCGGTTCGGCTAGCCAATAAAAGCCGTCCGAAGACGAACCAGAGTTGACCCGTCAGAACCGATAGAAACGGGTGAATCGGACATCACCAAGATCAAATTCTTTTTATTTATCCGGTTAATCGTCACAGGATACCAGCCGCCGCAACGCGCGAATACCCTGCTATGCTTATAGTGGACGAAGACATTTTTAATAATTTAATCTCCTCAAAACTTGAAATTTCAAACATACAAATATATATACATAGTGTAAAGTTTGTATTTCCCGAGTCTTGTGTAGAATTAACCAATGCACAAACACACACTTAGAGTTCGTTTGGTAGGAGGAAATAAAATGTCAAATAAATAGAATAAACGACGTAATGCAATAAATAGTGTAATGTAATGTTTCATTACCGTTATTAATCATGCTTGGTTTGTATGATGAGACGTAATGAGATCGATAATAAAAAGACTAAAATACCCCATTAATGATAGAAAGTGTATTTAATGTGGTTAGTTAATGATGGAGATTATACACACTCTAATGTTATTTTTAAAACACCTCTAGAATAAAAAGTACATGTTATTATACACATTGTACAAACTAATAAAACACACAAAGCTTCAACTTTATATGCTAATACATATAGTTTTGAAAAACCAAACCGGACCGGACCAACGAGTTCAACAGGGAACATGAGTGGCCACCGGTTCGACTAGCAAATAAAAGCCATCCGAAAACGAACCGGAGAGAACTGGTCGAAAGCTATAAAAATGAGTGAACCGGGCTTGATCAAGATCAATTTGGTTTTGTATTTTTTCTGGTTAATCACGGGTGACTCGTTGTCGTATCGCGAGGGAACCCTGCTAGTATATTACTATAAGCTGAAAGCTGAAAGTTATATCTTTATAAAGTTGTTTGACAAATTAGTTGAAGTTTATGCTTATTAATGTAAAATCGCATAAAAATACATCAAATAAAATTAACATGTATTTTTAGCTTTTGCGTAATAATATATTATATTTCAAAAAGTATTTAATTAATTTGACTAGCTATAAGCTCACATTAGCTTTTTCTGTAAGCTTGGGCTTAAAGAATCTTATGACGTATAAAAAGTTTTATAAATTTGTGTGACAAATAAAACATATTTTATAATTTAACTAAATTTAAAAGCACCCCTTGCGCGCTAGGCTTTTCCCTCAAGCCTTTAATATGCCATGTACCAAACATAGGCATATTTGGTGGTTGTTGACACACCCTTAAATTTTGCTATTATAATCTTATCAAAAAAACATTTCTTCAATGTAAAGAAATTAAATCATGAAAACCTATTAATATTATTAAAACAAAGTTCTTGTTAATGTCAATCTTTCTAAACGAGTGGGAAAAAAAACAAGAAAATGTATTAAACACAACGCATTGCCCCCCCCTCAACTAGCTGGCATGATACTATTGTGCTAAATGCATAAAACACTTCACTAAAATATGTTCAAAAATATTAATACCCCACATATTCAGATTTACAACTCCTAAACCTATTAACATCAAATTCAAATAGTACATTTTATAAAATTAAATCAATATATTGTGTAATGAATAAAACTATTCATATATGATGTATTGTGTAATGAATAAAACTATTCATATATGATGTCATAAATATTAAATACAAAAATTTAGTTTAAAACTCATAAATATTAAATACAAAAATTTAGTTTAAAACTAGTAAATAATTTCAAATAGTTCATTTTATAAAATTAAATACAATACTTCATATGGTTTATCCGTTAGTTAATAAATCAGATGTTTTGTCTAAATTTTGGTTGTTTCGTAACTTTGTTAACAATGTATTTAAGTGTGAAATAAAGTCATTTCAGTGTGGTCATACTGGTGAATTTGACAACCACGCCTTTCATAAGTTGTTTGCATCTAATGGCATTCAGTTTTGTTTTTCGTGCCCAAAACCTCATAACAAAACGCTAAATCTGAAAGGATGATTCGTACTATAAACAACTTAATTCGTATCTTACTTTTTCAAGCACATCTACCTCCTACTTTTTGGGTTGAAGCACTTAATATGGCCATACACTTGTTAAACTTGTTACCCTCAAATGACATTAATAATGAAATTTCTTATACCCGCCTCTTTGGAACCACACCCGACTATAGTCTTTTACGTGTTTTAGGTGTATTTGTTACCCTCACCTCGATACCACTAATAAACTTGAACTCCGTGCTACACCCTCCATATTTTTAGGGCATGCGTCCAATCACCATGGTTATCGTTGTCTTGATCTCAATACCAATGAAATTATTATCTCACGCCATGTTACTTTTGACGAAACGGTATTTTCGTTTGGCTCTATGACACCCACCTCGCCTCCCTCACACACTTTTTTGGACGAGCCATCAAATGTTATTTCCACTATTATCCGCTTGTCCCCTATTGCACCTGTTTTGCCTAGCCCATCAGGCCAACACCTGTTTTGCCTAGCCCATCAGGCTAAACACGTCTGACCCAACAACCCACTAATGCTTCACAACCTTCTAATGATACCGAACAACCCTCCCCTATTAATATCGAACAACATACTTGAACCGAGCCCACCACTATTCATAACACGAAAACCATTTATAATGTACTGCTATTTTTTAAGGGAGAATTTCATGTATATCCTTAGAAAAGTATGATATTACGTCAATATCCATGTAAATTTTGCAATTATGTAAATATCCTTCCAAAACTTTATAATACTCATGTATATCCAAAAACTAAATAAATTATATTTATAATGATTTTTATTTCTAAAAGTAATACCTGATATTAAGTTAAATGCTATTTTACTGTTTTACCCCTTTTACCCAAATCAAAGTAATTGATTGTCTCTTCATCTTCTGATGATGAAGGAGTCGCCATCTTCCCACAACCTAATCCCTAAAACAAGCTTATAACAGGTTGTTATCCTATCCTTTTCTCTGTGGTTGTTACTAAACTATAGTATAAAAAGCAAATTATATTATACTTATTCCCCAGCATACTGTCGTTTTGACAGTGGGCTGGTACAGTAATTTTGTTGGGCTCCCAACTTGGGCCGGCCCATTTGGCTTTTTTTTTGTAAGCAATGTAAAAAAAACCGTTCGGCACAAAATAGAAAAAAATATTACAAAAGTATTGACTTATTCAGATAAAAAAATACCCGCGACATGAGGCCCAACACATAAGCCCATATAAAAAAACAAACTATTAAACATGAGACCGAAAAAATAAACCCGTACAAATAAAAAATAAGAAAAAATAAAAATATAATTTTAACACAAAAATAAACCCGCAATTCAGATATACTCATTACTCGGCTTAAACATTGTCGTTTTGACAGTGGGCCAGGTACAGTGCTTTTGTTGGACTCCCAACTTGGGCCTGCCTATTTGTTTTTTTTCTTTTTTGTAGGCAATGTAAAAAAAATTATACTTATTCCCCAGCTTATACACTGTCGTTTTGACAGTGGGCTGGTACAGTAATTTTGTTGGGCTCCCAACTTGGGCCGGCCCATTTGGCTTTTTTTTTGTAGGCAATGTAAAAAAAATCGCTCGGCACAAAATAGAAAAAAATATTACAAAAGTATTGACTTATTCAGATAAAAAATACCCGCGACATGAGGCCCAACACATAAGCCCATATAAAAAACAATCTATTAAACATGAGACCGAAAAAATAAACCCGTACAAATAAAAAATAGAAAAAAATAAAAATATAATTTTAACACAAAAATAAACCCGCAATTCAGATATACTCATTACTCGGCTTAAACATTGTCGTTTTGACAGTGTGCCAAGTACAGTACTTTTGTTGGACTCCCAACTTGGGCCGGCCCATTTTTTTTTGTAGGCAATGTAAAAAAAACCGCTCGGGACAAAATAGAATTTTTTTTACAAAAGTATTGACTTATTCAAATAAAAAAATACCCGCGACATGAGGCCCAACACATAAGCCCATATAAAAAAACAAACTATTAAACATGAGACCGAAAAAATAAACCCGTACAAATAAAAAATAAAAATAAAATTTTAACACAAAAATAAACCAGCAATTCAGATAAAAAAATACCCCGCGACATGAGACACAACACATAAGCCCATATAAAAAAAACTATTAAACATGAGACCGAAAAAATAAACCCGCACAAATAAAAAATAGAAAAAAATAAAAATAAAAATTTAACACAAAAATAAACCCGCACTATTAAACATGAGACCGAAAAAACCCCCCGCACAAAATACAATAAAAAAAACCCTGTAGTAACGCGCGATTCTCATTTAAAGCCCACGTTCCAATAAAATTATATTAAAAAAAACCGGTATAGCCAAAAAAAAAGAAACCTTTAAACATGAGCCTCACACATAAGCCCATATAAGAAAAAAATAAACTATTAAACATGAGGCCGAAAAAATAAACCCGCACAAAATAAAAAATTAATAATGCCTCACAACAACGCGCAAAAAAATAACGACCCGCAGCAAC
>BQNB010163882.1:0-14394 GCA_026074375.1 Tanacetum coccineum
AAGTGAGTTTCGAGAGTAAAAGTTGTTTCCACACGGAAAGAGGCATTAGATTAATGCTAGCGCCAAGATCGGCCAAGGCTAAGCACTCATCTAGCTTTAATAAATCACACGGGATGAGAAATTTGTTGGGGTCTCCAAGTTTTTCGGGCAACTTCTTTAGGAGCACCGCTGAACAATTTTCATTTAATGGAGTATTTGCTAATTCGAACAACTTTTCCTTATTACTAAGTAAACTCTTAAACGTAGAAGCAAACTTCGGCATATGAAGAAGAGCATCCGCGAAGCTAATATCAAAGTGTAATCTTTGAAAGATTTGAAGAAACTTCAACATTTGATTATTAGCTTTTTCACAGAGCTTTTGGTCGTTAAGACTTGAAGGATAAGGTATCGACGGTTTAGGATTAGGCTTCGGAGCAACTTCGGGTTCCAAAATCGAGACTTGGACAACCGAAGGTTGGATGTGTGCGGTACTTTCTGAACTTGTAGTTTGCACCTTGTCTTGTATTGCCTCGGTTTCACGTTCCACTTCCTTTGGGAGAGGAGAAGGAGTAGGTGGAATCATAGGTCCATCATAAGCAACACCACTTCTGGTGGTGATAGCTTTCACGTCACCTCTCGGTTTAGCTACGGTATTACTAGGAAGTGATCTCGAACCCGAGGGGATTTTGCTTTTGCATAGTAAGATTAGTTAACATGTTCATTATTTGCTTGTTTTGATTTTCTATCTTGTTGGTTCTTGTATCAAGAGAAGATTTGAATTCATTTCGCAATTTCGTCTTCATATTAGTCATTTGAGTTTGCATGGCTCTCAAAGTAGCTTCATTACTTTTCATGTAGTTCGTTAACTCATTTGAAGGTCCAACTTGAGCTTGATAATTTAGAGCTTGAAAATTTAGAGCTTGATAATTGTTGTTTACTTGATTGAAGTTTTGCCTTCTTCCTTTATTGTTTAGAGCTTGATAATTTCCTTGATTTTGATTGTACCGATTGTAGTTTTGATTGTTTTGCACATTCGGAGGAAAACCGGGTGGTCCCATTTGGTTGCTAGCACGATAATTCGGGTCTCCTTGAGGTCAGTATCCGGGACCTCCTTGATTGTAGGTCCCCGTGGCTGCATAAGGATTAAAAGTGTTGCTATCGGTAGCAAGACACTCATAGTATGGATGCGGTCTACCACAAGTCACACAAATCTCATCTACGGCTTTCACGAAAGCGTGTTGATTAGCCTTGTTCATAAGCACTAATTCCTTAACCATCTCGGTGAGAGCGGTAACATTTGGAGAAGGAGATGAAAAAGAAGTAGTAGTACTCACTTTTGAAACAATCGGGTTGTTTCTTGAAGTACGTACTTTTGACTTATTCTCAATAATCGTCAAAGCATCTCGAGGTGTACGGTTCAAAAGATTACCACCGGCGGCGGCATTTAGAGAATCTTGATCAGATTGTGTCAATGCATTATTAAATGTATTGATTTGGTGCAATTCTGAAAAACCGTGATGTGGGCATTTACAAAGGAGTTCTTTAAATCGGTCCCATACCTCACTAAACGTTTCCTCAAACTTTGTTAAAAATTTTGTTGAAAATTTGTGATATCCGTTCTTGAATTAGTTGTCTTCAAAGGGGGAACGAAAGAATTTCACAAACTTAGACACAGAGATCTGTCCCATGTAAAGGATAGAACGAGGGTGTTCTTTTTCAAGCCAAATCCGGGCTGGCCCCTCAAGATAATAAATGGGAAAAAGCATCAATTTGATGCATGTGTTGAACTCATTTTTGCTATTTAAGCGTAGAAGTGATTCTTTTTAAACCAACGAATTTGTGCTGGGGTGCTCCCTTTCAAAACCCATGAAAGTGACTCGAGTGGTATAATTGGAGTAACCCGACTTTCAACTCACAATTTTTTGGCAAGTCTGAGCGGGAATAAAAATAGCATCTCGTAACCTTCGGTGGGTATGCTTGGAGTATTCCGAATAGTCCGGTACGGTGTCCAGCCATAGTGACAACGGGAGTATCTACAATAGTTCGAATCTCGGGTTCGACTATTTGCTTGGAACGTCTACGATTACATCGCTTCAGAATCGTGGAAGATTCAACAATTAAATTCGATGAAGAGCGAGTGTGCATGCACTAAATAAAAACTAAATAAGAGAAAAATAAATCTAAAAGAAAAATATTTTTTGAACCGATAGTCAAAAATTCACGGTAGCTCTCTAGATAACGCACAAAGAAGCTGAGGATAGGTTAAGAGGAAACCGAGGGGGTAAGCGGCGAAGCGTTTTAAACCTTCTCCTTTCGGGTGAGTTCGTTAAGATCAACCCTCCTATTACCTATCTTTTAGTTGTTAAACTAATGTGAGGATTAACAATTGACAAAAACGATTTCTTTTGGTGGTTTTTTAATTTTTTTGGTACTTTCAATACTTTAGGAAAAGTATTGTTGGTATTTTAAAAATAAATCAAGAAAAATAAAATATTTTTGTATTTTTTTAAGTTTTATATAAAAGAAAATTTATATTCACAAAAAATGATAACTTCACGGGGAAGGGTCTTCAATACACTAATCTTCAAACTTCAACACGATAATCGTTACACACCTCCCCGGCAGCGGCGCCAAAAACTGATTCGATAATAAATAAATATATATCATATATATATATATATATATATATATTTATATATATATATATATATATATTTATATATATTATATGAATATATATATTATATAAATATTAAGTCCGGAAAGTTAGAGGAAAAAGCATCCTCAATATTGGAAGTAGGGTGGTTGGGAGAAGACATCACTCTGTTAACAACTCCGTGGTAAATAACATAAGTTATTTATATAACATAAGTTAACAACCCCGTGGTAAAATTGCTTGAGGAGAAATAATATTTTATCTCCCGGATGTTGTATCCCGACGAAGTGTGAATTGAAAACCTTGTTTCGGTTCGTGATCGCGTGCTTGAATAATCAATATTTTGGATTTGGATTCTAAATCTAATAATGCAAAGGGGAAAGCATAAAAAGGCACTCTAAACTAGAAATTAATAATCAAAAATGACAAATTAAAATTCTCAAAACTCAAAATGTAAATTTTTAAACTTAAATGCTTTAAACTAATTTTTAAAAATAGAAAAATATTTTTTTGGATTTTTAAACTAATTAAAACTATTTTTAAAACTAAACAATACTTAAAATTGAATTAAAAATACTAAACTTAATCCTAAAATTTTAAGAAAATTCCTAAAAATACTTTAAGCTAAAAAAGAGGTTTATAAAGAAAAATTACTCAAAAAGCTAAAACGAATAAGCTGTAAAAAATCAAATTAGCATTAGCTAAAACTAATCCTAGTATATTAATTAAAGGGTGTGAAGGAATAATGAAAAAGACCCAAGGGCGCGTTGGTTGAGGTGTTGTGTATGTGAATGAGAGGTCACAGGTTCGAGTCCTGTGACATCCTTTTTAGATTTTTTTTCTTTTTGAAAACAACTAGAGTTTAAGCAAAATTAAGTAACTTTTATAAAAGGATTTTATACTAAAACTTATTAATAAGCTAGAAACAGACTTATCAAAGTGAAAGTTTAGGCTTAATGAAGACCATTTGACATAGTTAAAACTGTTTGCCTTTATAAGCACTAAAAAGACCAATAAGCTAATATAAAGACTAAAAAACTAGAAACAAATTTAGACCTTAACCTAATAAGCAATTATGACTAAAAATAACCAAACAAAATAAGCTAAAAAGCACTAAAAAGCCATTAAGACAGCAGACACAAAAAACCACTTATAAAGGACTTTCTACCAGTTTTTAAGATCAAATTTAAGACTAATAAGCAATGATAATAGGCTGAAAATTTAAAACAGATTAAGACTTTTACTCTACTAACACAAATAAGCTATAATTAAACAAACTTTTTAAGGAAATAAGCTAGAAAAGGAAGGGTGAAAATATACTACTTTGTTTTTTTTGGCTTTTTAAGATGAAGGATTCTTTTGTAGCTTAAATTTAAGACTCTATAACTAGTTTGAAAGACTAAAAACTTAAATCAGATTCAACATGATGCTTTAAAAACTAGTTTTGAACACAAATTCCTAATGACATATTGACTTTTAAGAGATTCAACTATTAAGCAGATTTAAGAACCTTTTATACTAGCAGATTTGATTTTTAATAAGACAATCCACAAAACTTAACAAAAACTACTTTAAACTTATTAAAACCATCATTAAGGCATAATAAGAGCTTATGAAAGCTTAGTTGAGAACCAAAGTCAAATTACACCTCATATGACCCTTTTTAAATCCTTAACCCAAACACCCCTTTAGATCATGATAGTCTAATTTTAATCTACAACAGACTTAATTAAGCTCTAAATTGCAAAAACAGATAAAGCATTATGACAAATAAGAACAATTTAGCAAGAACTTTAGAAGAATAAGCCCTAGATAATAAGCTAAACCTATAAGCTATTTTAACTATTAAACTGACAGATTCTCATTAATCATAAAACAAGCTAATCTAGACTAGAAACAGAACTTATTAAGCTAGTGCAAGACTAAATAAGAACAAATAAGCAAGAATAAGCAGATAATAAGCATGAATAAGCAGAGCAATAAGTTAAATGAGAATTTAATCTTAAAAGAGAAAAGGTAAATGTACCTTTGATCCCAGCTAAACAGAGATCTAAATAGCTTTAACAAGCTTAGATCTACAAGCTAGCTTATAAAATAAGTTCTGAATAAGCCCTATAAGCCCTTCCATTTTTGGCTTATCTTCCAATTGGCTTATTCAACTGTTTTGAGTGATTTGAGTGAATGACTTATTCACGTTTAGCTTTTTGAAAGCTTAAACCGGGAAATAATGTTTAATAAAAAAAAAAAACAATAGTTTATGAGTTATAATCGAGCTTATTGGAGTTTATTTAAGACATTTAAACACTTGTAAACATATTGCTTAATAGTTTAAACATAACTTTGAAAGAACAATTTAAATGAATGGGAATTTTATTAACATCAATAAGAGGATTTACAAGCTGTTTTAAACAAGATTACAAGAAGAAGAATGCCTAAGCTAAAGATTATCATATTAAGCTACACTTAACTATACTAAATCTAGATACTTCATCTCTGTGTGATGCAGCCCTATTTTAGCAAGAAGAGAAGGTTTTAGGTTGATGAGCATTCCCATATGATTCCATCTTAACCTTGATTTCTAACAAAACTTCTTTATCCATAATTTACACCCTTGGATTCTGACCACGTTAAATCCACCAATAGGGGAGCTTAGGATCACCAACGTGGATGGGAATGATGTCAGAGGGTATCAACGTGGACTTCTAGAAGCATTGGGAGAGTGTGGGGAGTGGAGAGTTTACCTTGTGTTAATTATGGTGAGTAAAAAACAGGAGGGAAAGGAAAGGGATAAACAGTGAAAGTTTGACCCGCTTTATTCATGGTTTTGGACATTGACCCGGGAGTTGGATTGGGCTTTGACTTATTTTATCTTGGGCCTTGATTAATAATGAAATGGATTTAGTTTAGGCTTATATTTTTCATAAAAGGTTTATATAATTCAAGAATTAATGGGTTGACCCGACCTAGTGGGGTTACGGGTTGGCCTATTAAAGATGAATATGCCTTCGGCTTAGCTTTCTCATGCTGTTAATCCGTGCTTGATTTGTCTGTTTTTTGGCTTTGTTTTTTGTCCTTTTGTGGTATATATGTTACTTGCAAGACACAATTAACAAAACACACATATACAATGCATTTTTATGTATTTATCGTTCATTATTGGTCTTTTTAGCTTAATAATGAGAAATAAATGATATGTGTTTAAGCACATATCAATGTTCTTCTTTTCTCTACGATTAATAAAAATACAGATATATAATTTCATACAAACCTAAAACGTTAATTATTTAGACAAAACCATGTAAGGGATGTAATAGTCTTTAAAAGCTTTATACTTTTACTTTACACCATTATTACATTGAATATTCATAATGTTATTAATTATAAAATGTATAAATTAGTTAATATGACCATCACACACTTGCTCTTATAAGGGAAATTTAATGAAAGGTGTTAATCTATGCACATACGTTATGTAAGACTAGAAAAGGCACACTTTAAGTAAACAAGTTTAGATAAATAAAGAGTTCCAAGGAAGCCCCTATTTTCTATGTTTTTCACTCTCTTTCCATCTAAACGCACACACATTTTCTTTGGTGTATCGAAAATAACCGGATAACAACTTGTTTTTAAAAACTACAGAGTATAACTTATACCATAATAACATACGTAGGGTATTGGTGGTAATCCATATGGTCTATAAAACATGCACATCACAAACTAAACAAATAAAGACCATGTAGTCCAAACTCCTAATAACAAATCTCCTGATTAGAAATATAACATAATCTAACATATATAAGGTGTTTATGATTACTTACTTAAGCCTACAATTATGTAAGCTCCAAGACCTCACAGCTTGCATGAAATTGTCTTTTTCTTGATCTTATTGATTTATCGACTAGATTAGGGTTTATGGAGAAGAATCGCCATGTTGGTTGCATCAGGTATCCACCGGTACTATAAAGGCATAACTAGGGCTACAAACCTATGTAAGTTAGGAGAGTATGAAACACGGGTAAATATCGACTAAGGCTTAGTCGATTTATAAATTGACTCAAGGTTTATTTAAGGCTCGAATCCCTATAAGGATCGACCAACTATGGAGAGTGGGGGGAGATTTTTGATTAGGGTTAGGAGGAGTGAAATGATTTCTTATTTAGGTTGTCTTTGTATATATTTAGGGGATCAAAGGGAAGACAATCCAGTCTTAAACTATAAGATTACAGAATTATCCTTAAGTTATTAGTTTATTTTTGAAACAAACTAATCCCCCTCCCATAGGGATCGACTCAATACAACATAACCCTTAGGGTTTGTAGTTTTATCTTTTATTCATATATATATTTATCCTTGATAGAAATATACTCCCTGGATAAATACCGTTTTACCCCTTTATGAGAATATTGTCATATTCTCATTTCCTCTTTATTTACATTTCATTTCGTCACTCTTTTCTCATTTCCGCTTGTGAGTTTCTTTTATTGTGCATAATGTAAACCTTTGGCATTTCACGAAAACAGTTGTGATAGACGTTGTTTTTGCATAACAAACCCTTCTAGACTCCAACTTATTTACAAATTCAAACAACGATTAAGAACCACTCTCATAGTACTAAGAGGTTACTAGCAAAACATTGAAGTACCCAGTTCACATAAACCGGTTCAATACCTATATAGTGTTTTACAAAAACTCCAGCAACACCTTAATTGAGTTTATATATATTATAATATCCATTTTCCCTTTGTGATATTTTAGAAAGTACTAAACATCGATATGTTAATCTAGCAATACTTTCGTCCTTTATTGTCACCATGAATGATTTTCCTCCCATAGTGTTCTCATACACTTGTCCTTGGCCATGCTCTCACAAATCATCTCACTACAAGGGCTCGGAAAAATATCCTCTCCGGTCATATTTCAACATGGTGTTGAAAATTGCCCTCTTGATCATTATATCATTCATTCTTACCTCCCACCGAATCTAGCATTAGCACACAATGTTACGCTTTCACACAGTAACTGAAAACGAAGCCAAAACCCAGTAAAAGACAAAACTAAATGTATTAACATCTCGGGTCATTAGGATAGTATGCCACGATCTGAGAACGTCATTAACTTGTTAATCTATGTGGTCGCTTCTTGATCTTGGTCAATCAACACATTTTTCCTCACACAATGCATGTGAAACTTTATACACTCTCTGGAGTATCATAGCTTTCACAATAGATGTTCACCTTATCTTTGTCTACCTCAATGATAAGAAACCAAGGAACCTTTTAGAATGATATTTCTTCATTATGGGATATTAAAATACGTTTTAAATGTCAATTATGGAGCGTACTCGATTCATGTCGATTGATTAAGCTCGTATTAGAATGTTCTAGGAGTAATAACTACTCTGACCTTTCTGACTAATTCTTTCCCTATGACCCTTGAGTCTTACTTCTCAATTCTTTTATTATTTTCTTACTATTAATGAATCTAAGTGAACTGGTACCAATGATTTAGTCATACTAGTTTATTATAGACTTGCTCTAAATCCACACACTCGAATCTTACTATTTACGATTTACACTTCTTTTTACACTTAAGTAAAATGGAATTAGTTAGTACCAAATAAGTATCGTGACTCTTTCAAGTGATTCTCATATGTCCATGAGAACTGCAGTAAAAGCCATATAGAACTGTAGAGAGGGGGAGAATACGGTTATCTTGACTTCTTCAAAATTTCTAAAATTTCAAGTCACAAAATAACAAGTGGTTGTGATGATGTACTTAGCTAAACGAACAAAGTAGATTATATATATCTATATATAATATATACTATATAATATATATATATATATATATATATATATATATATATATATATATATATATATACATGCTGATTAGTGATTCAAGAAATAATCAACAAGTATTAACGAGCAACGAGTTTCTAAACATGACCAATCGAGACCAAAAGTGCAAAGTTGACGAGAAGAAATAAAACTCATTCTATAAGCTTCAAACCTGTTTTGTAACTCCATTGATTAAACCCCAAATAATCACCTCATTAGTTCACCATTATTACTACTAACTTTTAACTATTAAAGAAGTTAAAAAATAAATAAGACCATAAGTGCAAAAGAGAAAAGAACATATCCGAAAGATATAGTAAGAGAAAAAACGCTAAAGACAATGATTATCTATTATTTAAGAAATATGTATCTTTAATGAAAATGATAACAGAAAAGATGGTATAATATAAACTAATTTGAACTCAACTAGAAATTTGATGCTTTTGAAAAAAAAGGAAAGAAAAGATCATTAAATGACAATTACAATTTTAATGAAAGCAATATAAACTTAACTAGTGAAAGCTGTAATGACGTAGGTAACTAAAAGAAAATGTTTGACATTAAATAGCTAAAAATAAAGATGTTGCGACGGAATCTTCTAATTGTTTTACATACGATGGAATTAAAAACTAATTATGACAATATGAAAATTAAGACATGATAACATTAAAACTATTAAATGCTCATAAATGAAAGATGACAAATTGGTTGATTTTCTTTGAGGTCACCGACCCACAATGGGGTGTTGATGTCAGCGATGTGTGTGTGATGTTGTCTCCCTTACTAGGTATAATAACATTCTTTTTATGGGTTTAAATTGGGCCTTTGTATATCTATGGACTTAGATGGGCAAATTGCTATATAACAAATAATAAGGCTTGAGCCCGTTGGGCTTAAAATCCAGGGTCCAATGGGCTTGAGTCTTCACGCTTTTATCGGATCTTCAATGATCTCCGATAAATGCTTGAAATCAAATGCAATAACAAACATTTACGTAATAATCGTAAATGTAAATGTACATGACCTATTTAACATTTTTATAATGGTCATAACATACATGTTATGTGTAGACAAAACTTAGCCAAAATTTGGCGCGCATCCAAAGACGTTTTTCATTGTACGCAAGATAACTTCCCAGTTTTAGGTCAAATGGAGTATGTAAATATTCGTAGTAAAAATAATGCAAGTTAATAGTAAAATATTAACCTGGAAAATGCCGGTTGTCATATAGACTTTGAGGGTAGGAGAAGAGAAAAGGAGAGAAAGAAAGAATGGCAAGAAGTGAGGAATACAAAGGCCAAGTGAAGGTATTTATTGCCAAAATCTCATATTGGTAAAAACCAATTCGAGAGTGGCGCGTTGCCCATGCGTCAGCACATGGCTAGCGCGCCAGAGTCCCGTCTTAGTTTTTTGGGATTTTGGCGTTTTAAATACCCGCTCTTGTTAAATCCCTAATTATACTTAATGCTTTGACCTTTCCACTATTGTAACACTCAAGGTCAACCAACTCAAATATCCTTTGATAAAAACGTTTGTGAAGTAGTTTAGAAGAAGATATGAGGATGTTTGTCCAATATCAAAGAGTCAGAAAATAAGTATTGGACAAATGGTGTGTTAGGGTATTCCTCATATGTAAAATGGTTTAGTTAGAAACTAACCAAGGTTAAGTGGATGAGTTGACATGGTTAGGATAAAAGGGAATATGCCAAAAGCATCAAGAATATATCAAATGAATATTCCTTTGCTTTGAGAAAGTGTAATGTTGGAGGGATAGAATTTAAATTTCAAATTCAAATACAATTGAACATGTGGGATAAAGAGAGGGATAAAATGAGTTGGAATGATGTGATGTTTCGGAGCCTAAGAATCCAAATTTAAATTTAAAGATAAGGATAAGGTTGAGGTGTAGTGAGTTGGCAATGGGTTGGAGTGATGTGATGGTTTGGAGCCTAAAGATCAAATTCAAATTTGAATGGTTGAGATAGGTAGTGAGGTGGCAAAGTGTATGAGGGAAGCTCAGTGATTTGAATTCAAGTGTAGAAGGGTGTAAGAAGTGTATGAAGAAAGCTTTGAGTGTGTGTATGTATGTATGTGTGTGTAATTTGAATTCAAATGAGAGTGTATGTAAGTGAGGAGATGTATAAGATAATGAATAGGGATTGTGTGGTAAAGAATATTTTTATTTGATGGAAATGAGCTTTTGTGGGGAATGTAGGGGACAACAAGTACAATGTGTAAGGGTATGTGAGTTGTCAAGTGAAGGGATAAGCTTGGGGAAGGTTTGTGTGGGAGAGGTTTAAGCTTTAAGATAAGATTGGTGATAAAGAAAAGAGTAATCAAAGGATTGATTATGAATTAATCATGTTGTCATTAAGAAATAAAAGAGTTGGGCAATGATGTTTAAAGAATTATTTGGGGATTGGTATAGAATGTTTAGATTGTGTAGCAAGGTGTGTATAATCATTTGATGGGAAGAAGGGTTTAACAAATGATTAGGGAATGTTTAGTGGCGAAGTGAATTATGTAAGAGACATGTGAGGAATACATGTGGGAGTTTGTAAATTATTTATAAATAAGGAGGTAGGAAAACTCAAAGTATGATTAACCTTCAAATGCCACAAACTCAAATAGTTACTTGAATTTAATCCATGATAATCAACAATGGATTAGATTACTAATCATCATGATGCAAACAAGCTAAGTGATTTGCATCTTAAGTAAAGCATATCCCATAACAGGAAAGGATGCGTTTACGCAAAGTGACCATTAACTTAGTTTGACCAATAAGGGAGTACAACCCATTACGTGATTAGGAACAACGTACATCCGGATTAAGATCAAATGAATACTTTTGTTTGATTGTATGTTGAAAGTATGTTCATACTAGGTTTAGAAAGAAGTTTTGGCCATGGCTAGAGGCGTTTAATAAAAGAATTAGGTTGGCGTTTTGTTGAAAAACTGGAGGATTTATTTTTGCCCCTCTCTAAGTCTAAACCTCATTTATAGTGTTCCCAAATGCTTAAATATCATGTACATACCTTTAGTGAAGTTTCCACATGTGTCGAGTAAGAGGAAAGCCGACTTTACAAAATCTCAAAAAACAGAAGCCATGAGTTGTGCGCTGGCCACGTGCTGACGCGTGACCAACGCGTCAGATTCACTTTTCTGGTTTTCTGAATTTTGGCTATCGTTTGTTATTTTAAGTATTACGAACGTTTATTTCACATCATTAAAACATAAAGGAGATCCTAGTCAATGTTACACTATCAATCTCCCCCTTTTTGATGATGACAAATTAAAGCAAATTAAAATTACAAACACATCAAAGATGAAGAATGTTGTTGATGTAGCTTACGTCTTGATTTTGGCCTTGTAATTTGGTGAAGCTTGAACTTTGTCTTCATCGAGCTTTAGTAGCTTATCTTCTCCCCCGTAAGCTCTAGCTCTTTGCTTTCCTTCTCCCCCTTTTGTCAAATCAAAAAGGCGGGATTTTGGTCTTTCACTTGAAGGTGGATATCTTTGTAGAAGTAAAGAGTAGATATCTTGACACGTGCTCCCCCTAGATCATTGCTCCCCCTTGTTTCAAGGTGGGGATCCATGGGTTAAGAGCATAACCTTTGAGGTGTTCTTGGCTATGACTTGCAATAAACAAACACAAAACACCACAAGCAATACACATGTACAATGTTCAAGTACAACATGGGTTAGCTTACCATATAGAAACTTGGAAACATGTAGAGTACAAGCACTGATTATTGTGACTTTGTACATTGTTGCATAAATTTATATACATATTTCAACATTTTAAATGTATAGTTATCATGACTCCAATTACCTTTTGTTAAGCATGCTTTGAAAATTATGTCATAATTTCATCCCATTATATTGTTCAAGATAGGTTACCATTAGGCATTAATAAGCAATTAAGAAAGTATTCAAGCATTTTATTTCACATAAAACATGCAACAAACAACATATGTTACACAAGATCTAGCTATACACTAGTCTAACAAAATTGGGGGTATCCATTCTCATTATCCCCTTATTCAAAGGTGCCATCTAACCCATTTATTTCTTACGACGTTGGGTCGCAGCCTTTGCTAATGGCTCAACCACCGATCACAATAACTTGGAGTTCTTGTTAAGGGAATAATGAATCTCCCTTATTTCCTCATGAAATTCCTTAAGATCACTTTTAACCTTGATACCTTTCTCATAACATTTGCAAGTAGCGGTATAAAGATGCTCCTTTTCATCAAGCTTATGAGGGAGAGGATATCCCATCTTATACCATATCGGACCGCCCGATAGGCACTTCTTCACATAGTTTCCTAAGATTAAGTTATCTTCACTAGTTGGGTTATATCATCCATTATTTGGCTCGTCTTCTATAAAAATTTGCTTTCCCTTGTAGTTATCTACGGTTGATTCACTCATTTTGGTGTTAGACTTTAAAGGATTTCTTGTGTTTTCTTTATTTAGCCAATTTTTAGGAGGAGGAGAATTGATGTGGTTTATGGTTTAGTATGTTGTAAGCTTTTAAAAGGGCTTGTTAAGGTGTTAGGTATTGCATTGTGAGTGCACAAGAAACCAAGACTACTTACACAAGGTACCTTGATTCCTTGTGTTTGTGGTAGGTATGATTATACAAGAGCAAAGAGTTGCTAGGTATAATATCTCAAAATTATGGTCGATGTGTTGTGTCAACATTGATAATCTTTAATTACCATAGTGTGTGGTAAATTAAGTACATAGTTTCTCGGACGAGAAGACTATATTATCATGTTTATTATTTGTGTATTTTAGCATGTTATGCAATACCATACCGAATTTAATTTCAAAAGAATTCTCTTTAACTACGTGAGTAGTTTGTATGTTTGCATAAAGTTCATTTTTTTCTTCTCTATCCTAATACACATAGCATGCATATAACACATAAGATGAACAAGATGCCCCACATACACCATTATCATTACAAGGGTGAGTTGCGATCCAACATGTCATTTTTTCATCGAATTTGTCTATTTAATCTTTCATGTCTATCATGAGAAATAGAGCATGCAATGTTGCGAGTAATTCGATTTCACACATTTAAATATGTGAGGCAATGAAACCCACAATATCGACAAGATGTAGATCAAATTTCTTGTTCATAGCACATAAGTTTGACATGTAGAATTCGAGAAAATGTCAACCATAGTTTGAATAATGTATTGACATCTATCCTTCATCTCATTGAAACAACAATGTTTCCTAACTTCCATGTCTTTCACATAAGTCATAGCACATAGCACATAAGTACATAAGCTCTAAGAGTACAAGTATATAAAAATAGTGTAAACGACTTCTAGACCTCTATTCTCTCAACACCTCACACAAATCAATATCTTGTGGTGCATTTCAACCATGAACAACCTCAACTAAACTCGTGCAATTTGGACTTTAGGAAATGTCATGCGAAAATCATAAGCTTATTTTGTCTTAGATCTAAGTGTCCTCTCATTCAACTCACCAATTACTTGTTCTATTGGGTGACCTCTAGCTTCTTTGACACTTTTAGGATAGAGTTCATCTGGATCATTAACTTGTAATGAAAACGACCCATTGAGATCTTGAACTATGGGTTCATTGATCCTATTATCTTCTACCGAATAAGATGTCTTGGGCTTAGGAAAACTGATTGTGTCGTTGTGTGGTTGTAAATTATGATTCAAGTTTTAATTTTTATATTTTGCCGACTTAACCAAAAACAACACTTTAACGGGCAGTATACTCGGTCGGTGGTAGATTCGTGGTAAGTAGGGTGCTAATCACTAAGAGCGAGAAACACTTTCAATTTATTAATACTTTCATTTCTCTAATCTAAGTTAGTCTAATCTATGTTAAACCTATGTTAATCCTAAATCTAATGGATAGGGG
>BQNB010163883.1:1534-14394 GCA_026074375.1 Tanacetum coccineum
GCTTAAAATTAAGCTAAAAGTGTGTCTAAGGGACTGTTTGGTTTAAAGTTTTTTTTATAAGTGCTTATTTTAAATTTTTAGCTTATGGCTTATTCTGTGTGCTTATTCTTGTTCATTTAGCTCTTTAGGTTAGAATTAGCTTATTAGTATCTTAATTTGTCATAGACTTTAGCTTATTTAGTCTTCTAGCTTATATAGTTTAAGAAAAACTTAAAAAAAGTAGTTAAGTAGTTTCTGTCATATTATAAGCTGTTTTTCAGCTTATTTAGGGCTTTTCATAAAACGTTCCTTTTATTAAAAGTGCTTATTTTTAGCTTTTCTAAAACTTTGCTTTTTTAAGTTTTTATAAAAAAAGGGAAGGTGGAAATCGGGGGTGAGCAAGACTCGAACCCCCGACCTCAACACCCTCAACCCCTTTTATAACACCACAACACACACTCACTACCACTGCGCCCTGGGGACTTTTTCATTCTAAGTCTACAAAATCTATTTATTATACACGTTTTCTTCTCATAAGCTTAATAAGCTGTTTTATCTTATTCCGGAGCTTATTCATTAAGCTGTTACCAAAATCTTATTTTTCCTAGGATTCTCATCACATTTAGGACTTTTTGGGAATTTTTCGTAATTTTTCATTATCGTTTAGTATTTTTAAACATTTATTTTTATTAAAAACTTTAAAAAATCATAAAAAATAGAAAAATAATCAAAAAAATATAAATCTTTTTTAGAAAATTTTCTTTTATCATAAAGTTTATAAGAAAATTAGTTTTGCTTTCGTAGGGTTTGAATTTGCAAAATTTCGATTTTTAAAGAATGGGATTTGTTCCCGTTCTCATTTTTCGTGTTTTAAAGCTCATTTCAAATCCGTTTTTGTTCTAGTTTTCTTTAAATTTACTTTTTAGTCAATTAGAGTCCATTTAAAGAGAAAAATTCATTTTAGGTTTGATTTTAGAAATTTAGAGTTTTTAAACTGTCGTTTAGGGTTCCCGTTTTGCGTTTTTAGTTTAAGTTTGATATCCCGTTATTCATTTTCGTGCTTAATTGTTATCATTTGCTTATTTTAATTTGTAGAAGTAAGAGTTATCACAAGTTATAAATGCTTTCGGCCTTTAAATATAACTAGTGATTATATTGATTAATAACAACAAATCCTTTCAGCCTTTATAAGTTATTATAACTAAATTATTCGGGTGTTGGGGTCAACCCCCCCCCCCCAATTTTTGGCTGATAAAACCTAAGTTTATAAGTATCTTCGGCGTCTACAATTAAAAAATTCATGTTTAACCATTATACTTAACACATATCCAAAGCTCCATATCAAAGCTCACAATATGCCCAAACAAAACATTAAGTTTACTTACTCCAGATGAGTCAGAGTAAATCTAACACTAGCATTCATCATGGATGCACAAATATTATATTCAAAAGAGTAAAACAAGACTTCACTACAATTCCAAAGAGCAAATAGTATGGTGATTTCTCAAGAATTTTCCTAAGAACACTTTATTATTATTCTAGCAAAATCAGAAACTGGTGAACCTATTCGGTACACTATCGCTTTATAGATTCGAAAATAACATACAACTATGCTATTTGATGGATCAAAACATAAGAACAATATGAACTTCAACAAGACTATCCTAACTTTTTCAAGAACTTTGACTTCTAATGGTGGATGTTTTGTGTTATCATGGTGGTTTGGATCAAAGGTTCTCAGGAATTTATCACAAAAAATACCCCTACTTAGGGTTCCATATACAAAGGGGTGGGATTGTGTGTGAGAGTTGATATGGATATGAGAGGCAAAAGGGGCCTTTTATAGTGCAATTTCGAGTTAGGGGGGCAAGTACAACGCACTTTACAATTAAGTGCGGCGCACTTGAGGTACTTGTGGTTGGTAATTGTGTGTCCCATTTAAATGGCCATTTATTCTTCTTAAAACGGCTCCAGAAGTGCGCCGCACTTTCTGGATTGTACGCTGCACTTAAGACATTTATAGCAGATGGAATTTTCTCAAAGTTGTAGATAATTTAATTCTCTTCGTGTGGCCGCTTGAACCAACTAAAACGGAGTTCGTATGATCGAGTTATGACCAAAACATAGGTAAAAACAATCAGGTGTCGGGAAGCTCTGAGTTTGAGTTATTTCTTCGTTTAAGCTTCAATTCTTCGTGTAGTCTTCCGTATTCTTCCACGACATGTACCTAGAACATATAATAGCAAATATACTTGATTAAGTACCAATAGGTTCATGTGATATTATCAATTATATGTAATAACGCTCGCCGAGAAATCATGTATAATTTATGCGTTTATACGTGCCTTTTTGCTAATCTTCAACTAGTATACTTATTAATTTCTGCATTTCTCATATACAAATGATTAAGTAACAATTCTTGCAATATTCATACAAATTGGTTATTTTATGGATAAATGATGCTATAAAAGTAACGTTATTTGATGTTATCAAATATCCCCCCACTTGAATCCTACTTGTCCTTAAGTAGCCTTTATAAGTTTATGAAAATGTATCCTTAAGGATTTTTTTTCTGTTAGCGTTATATTTGATCAATTACAAGTACAAAACCAAACACTCATGAATAGGAGATTGAAAACTCTCGAATACACTCAATAATCTTGTGGTAACATGTAAACTATTCGCTCAATTACTCGGTCGTGACGAGTGTTCTATCATAGGCTTGGAAAGGATACATATCTACACCACTATAGCTAAGGAGTAACAGTTTTTTTTATAAAGGCACATAGAGATATTTTCATTACTAAGGCTTAGGGGCTGTTCTTTCTTACAATATCTTTCACCAAAAGTAACACTCTACTAGGCAGCTGAAATCTAATAATGGTCGTTCAACGGAATAGACATGTGTGTTCGATCACTCTCATTCGAGTTTAACCATGGATTAGGCATGAAGAATGATATAGGGTTGGATATTTCTAACTTTTACCATAAATAATTAACAACAAGGAAGTTGAATCAGTATTTTTTAAAAACATGGCCCTGTAAAAACGGAATAAACATGCATGACTCGATCACATCCTCATTCGAGTAAAACCCAAGGTTAATGATTAGGAAAAGAAATAAATTGTTGTTAAATAAGATTCACGAAACAAATAGATTAAGTTCAAATAGATAAGGTTCAAGTTGCTAGACACTTTTTCGCGACCATTACCATGTTAAAGACACAACTATATACCTAAACGTCTTGATCATAGGTCAAAAACAACAACCTAAGTTGGAGTTCCCATAACGGTCCATAATAATAAACTTCCCAATAATCCCATACTTTACATACTTTTACAAAGACATGTGGTGATATCTACCACTTTATACAAAATTTTACATCGTTGATTTATAACTATCCATCAACGAATAATCGATCCTTTAATTAATTCCATCAGTTTAAGCTTTAATGAACCGACTATCTTCAAACTCTCCTCATCTCTTCTTTTTGTTGCGGTTTTTCTATTTTTTTTATTTTTTTTACATACTAAAGTACGAATCTTGGTGTAATTTCACCATATTCACGATCATAATAACTCCGGATAATTTCTTCCATGATTCTTTATTCTTCAGACGTACCAATAATTGTGATGGTAGTAAAAATACATGAGTTTTGACTACTTTTTACATTCCCATTGCAATGTGCACATTTCAACAATACCAAGATAAAAATGAACAGGTATAGGAAAATTACATATATTTTACACTTTAAGAAACTAGCAACTGATAAATGGACTTAATCTAATAGGGTGGGCTAAGGTGTAATGAAACAAATAGTTGGTGTTATCCTAAAGGATTGGCTCTACAGGGTTTTCTAGGGGTATCTTACTCTTAAAATGAGAGTAAACAAAGAGTTTATATAAGGGTTAACTAAGCAGTATAGTTAGTTAATAAACGAATATAAAGGCTTTTGGGTGTATCTAGAAATTTACCATTTAACAAGTTATCCATTCTAATCATAGTACTCATTATTGTGGTCTCGAATAGATATACCAAACATCACTGGCACACTCATATTTTTGTGGAATTTGGGTAACATTTGGAAATGGATAAGGATAAATCCTCATAATATCTAATATGGGTTATGTGTGTAGGTTATGATAAACTAGTATTTCACAAAAAGTATGCTTGAAAAAAAAAATTGAGCATAATTTAAGCATTTTAATGTGAAAAATAGGACAAGTAACGTTCTAATTCCCATCCCCCCCACTTAAATCATACAACGTCCTCTTTGTATAGATAAAACATTAAAAACGGGAAATTAAATAGAATTGTAGAACGAGAACAATCCCTGTGTTTTACTCCGGTAGATCACCAGTTGTAGTTTATGAGAAGAATGTGTGTTGTAATGCGTCTGATTCCAACCATGCTACAACCACAATAGGGGATTCCATATGATTGATACTTCATCAACTTTGTCGATTTATTTTCTTTCAGCAAGGTCTTATGCAAAATATAAGAAAAACATGCAAAATTCTATCTCAAGTATCATATGGTTCATAAATAATAAAAACAATAAATTGTATAAGAGACCAATACGTGTATCCATAGACTGGAATACGTAGTATGGAAAACTGTAAATAGTTCTATAGGGGTCAGTCTGCCAAATACGCTGTATCATGTGCATGAATATGCCGTATAAAAACAGATCTGACAATAAAGTTTTAAATGCAGAAAAATAAAGGACTGATAACGTCCAGACATTCAATACGCCGTATGGTATGGAGCGGATACTTCGTATTGATGTCTGGGAAGACATAATCGATAACAATCCAGGTTGTCTCTTGGGAAGCACTTTTCTTTCAGCTAGTCTTTAAGTTAGACTTTTTCTTCATCTTTCTTCACTCGGCGTGTGTCACTATCCATCCTTCGTCCACCCTACGAAAGATATCTTGGTACGTGCGGATTGCTTCTTTGCTTGTACTCGTCAAATCATCGTATTCATTTTCTTTTACAGCAACATATTCTTCGTCATCACTGAATGAATACTTGATCATCTCGAATCTTCTTATTGCAAACTTGCCACTTTTAATCATTGATCATCACTGTCTTCTTATCCAGAAAATTTATTTGTCAGTTTGAGTATTGTTCCATGTATGTGATTTCCTACAATCAGAAAAGAAGAGCATTTATGTTCATTTACATTACACCATAATTTGAAGCTTTTACCCATAGTTCATATAAGTTCATGGAAGTCTTACGAAAGACTTTCTTTTAACCATGCAGCAAAAATTCATTACACCTTGCTTGCATACCCATGATTTTTATTAAATAGCTTTTTGCTTTGTGTGTTCTTTATTTCAATAATTCCATTGCTAACTCATTGTACCATTCATAGTCCTAAAAATATGTCATGCAACCAACCCGAACCATTCTCAGTAACTCCCCTCCATTACAGAATCCGTCTTCGTTTGAATTGCAAGTGGGCCATTTAGCTTTCCCATTTTTGAAATGGAAAATATGATCACAAATTTCATATGGTACTCCATCTTCGGACCATGGCTCTTCAAGTTCATCATTCAATTTGTTCTCATAATCTTTGTAAGTCTTAGTTCTTTCAATATCATGAGTAAATAATTCCGGATCAACTTTAAGAAGAAAATTGAACTCCTTGAATTCTATGCACAACGATGTTTCGTAGTCGAACAAGTTTGTTTCAATTTTATAGATTTCAGTTGTTTCTTGTTTATCATCGTTATTAGCATTCTCAGCAACCGAAAATTCCTTATCAGTAACTCCTACTTTACCATTATTCTTAATCCAAAAATCCCATAAGACTTTTCGGGGGAATGGATCCATAATCATATGATTAGCGAATTTTAAGCTCAACCATTTTTCGAACGTAGAACTGCTTGAATCCCTTATGGCTTTAGTCACCGTAATCCAACTAGTACGAGAAGGCGGATAATATTTTCCAAAAAAGTTTCAGTCAAATCCACTTAACTAGTAATTGAGCCTTTAAATTCATCAAACCATTTTCTTGCATTTCCATCTAATGAAATTGGGAAAACAGAAAGCGTAAGTCGCGCATAATTCACATTCGGCAAGTTAATGGGGTCAACAATTTTAAGGAAGTATTCGATATGCTCCACCGCATCTTCTCTATTAGTCCCACTAAAATCATTATCGCGCAAATCATCATGGAATTTACCTTTTAGTTCATAAGCTCTTTTACCATTAACCATAATACTTGTAATCCCTGAATAATAATTTGATTTGTGTTAGTGCTTAATTCTTCCATAAGTTGTTTTTCGTTGAATTTCGTGCATTACTTCTTCGATCTTTTTCACTACTAATTAGTATGATATGTGACAAGGGTAAGTAGGATTTGCTCGAAAGAACAGTAATACAGAAAATCGAGCACTAAAATCAAATACGAAAAATCAGCTTCTGTTACAGTATCAGACTATCGATACACCGTATTCTATTGATTTAAATACGATGTATCAATCCGTTGAATGAATACGCTGTATTGGTTTAAAACGTTGGTGTAACCTTTAGCTTTTTTGTGTTCTAAATATTTCATTTATAGTCCATTGACTATTTGACGTTTGTTAGTTAATTCAATAACCGGTCGAACCAAGGAGGGAACAAAGAGGCATGATTTTAGCTTCCTTGTCTTGCATTGGTACACATATATGCCTTTCACTAGACAATTCTACTCATTTATTTTTATTTCAAAAAAAAACACACACATAGGGGGGTGTGTGTGTGCGCGCGTTCGAAGTAAGCCACCAACAAACATCCATAGTTTTTCCAACTTTGATCAAGAACGTGTTATTCCGGGTTGATAAGAGTGTTTGGGTATTTATTTAAACAACGTTTGGGTTGTCCGGTTCGTGTCGAAATCTACAAATTTGAAGATTTTCTTGTAAATTTTCAAATTTAAATTTTGTTTGTCCTTTTGTGTTTATTTTGATGCATAGATGCTAGTTGTAGAAGTTGATCGTCGTAAAAATCGATTTTGGGAAACGAAAGAAAAAGGGTGTGTTTGGTTCTTGTAATATAAAAAGGAAAAAGAGGGGTTTTTGTAGATTTGATGTTGTGGTCGTGATGGTTGAATAACATATGTTGTTGGATAGCTTATTTTTTATAGTAGCTTGTATAGCTTATTGTGGGCTTATTTTTAAGCACTTATTGGCTTATTTTGGGCTTATAATGCCACGTCACATATGGAAATCACTAGGAAAGTGATTTTTGATTGTTTCATGTTATGGCGTCTGTTCTTGGGCTATTTTTGAGGCTTATGGAACCAAAATGTGATACATATCCTATACTAGCTTATTTCAAGCTTAATATAGTATTGTTTATTTGCAAGTAGATCCGTCGTAAAAATCGATTTTTGGAAACGAAACGAATAAAAAAGGGGTGTTTGGTTCGTCGAATTTAAAAGAGAAAGAAAAGGGTTTTATAGTTTTGATGTTGTGGTCGTGATGATTGAAAAACATATATTGCTAAATAGCTTATTTTATATAATAACATGTATAGCTTATTTTTGGGCTTATTTCGTGGCTTATTGTGAGCTTATGGCTCACGACTTATTTTGAAAAACACAAGGAAATAGTTTGATATATTTACGTGGTAATGCGTATGTCGTGGACTAATTTTTTAAAGCTTATGGTAGTAACTCAAATGGCCGATACAGAACTTACTACTTATTTTCAAGTTTAATAAGAATTGTGAAGCTTATGACTCACACCCAATAAGCTTATTTAAGCCGTGTCTTAATGGGAAGGCTTCTTGTGTCCGATTATTCCTACTTGTTAAGTATGAAGCTTTATATAAAAGGAACCGTGGTTTGACTTGGATTCGTATTTTGGACTTATAATATCTTAATGGACCCTTATTGGGCCTTAAAGCCCAATAAACTATATTTTAGAAGTCGTTTATGAAGAGTTTTGACGGACTTTTTAGAAGAAATGTATTTACGAAGTGAAATAGAACGCTATTTTGAAAAAACGTTTTAGTTAAACGTTAAAGATTTAGATTTTAGAATTTTGTCGAAAAGTGTCGAAATTGTGAAAAATGTTGAAATTAAGGTTTGAAACCCTGGAAAACGTTATATAAATGTATGGGTCATGTCGAAATTTCGTAAAAAATTTATACTTAGAAATTTTACCTAAAAACATGATTTTTGATTTTAAATAATAAAATATTATTTAATTTTTTTTTTAATAAAGTCACTAAAAGATAAAAAAATATAATTCTTCTCGAAACTTCACAAATATGTTTATTATGAGTAAACGTTCTATTTTCTACCCTATTATGATTTTTTTCACGATGACTGAGGTCACCGAATGGATTTATCAAGATATATTTATAATTATTAATTATAAATATTTACTTATACTACTTATCTATTTTCGTTAATAGTATAAGTAAGTATTATTGAGTAAGGGGATTGATATGATTGTTGGGGTATGTCGTCAACCATCACACTACTAAATTGTTACGGGTAATTGTACAACGCATCTAGACTCTATGCATCGAACGTAAAGATTGTTTTGGAAATGAGTGATTAAAATGGGACATTAACTGGACTAGGTCGTATACGTCGTTGCATTTGCTTGTGTGATTGAGATTTGATTGCTAAAGACTTGCTTGAGGTGAGGCGTAGCCCCATTTTTACTGTTTTTCTGTTGGGGGAAAATGATACTCAAATATGTTTTAAACTGTTTTGAATTGAATTGTGCGAAATGTGGTTTTGTTTTTGGGACAAGATATGTGCTTATGACTGCTATATGAATATTATGTGTTGCATGATTGTTTGGATCGGATGGGTATGCCTACCCAGTATTTGTGTGATTATTGGGGCAGATGGGTACGCCTATCCTAGTTTGTGTGTGGTCCTGCCCTAATTTAATGCTCCAGCTGGTAGGCCCTTTAGGTGCGTAAGTGACATATGGTGATCGACTAGCGGGAATGCTATGTCAGGGATTGTTTACATATATATTCACTGTCATATTGCACTATTGTCCACTGTTTGAAATATTGGCACAACTTTTGGGTTTAAGGTCAAACTTACGAGCTCACCAACATTATTGTTGACGTTTTCGAGTATCATTTTCAGGTAAAGTGAAAGAGGAATAAATTGGTGATAGTGGAAAGAGGATTAAAATTGGCGAGATTTATGTTGATAAGCATAGACTTAGAAGTATCCCGAGTAGATTTTCATGTGAAGTTTTGCTTGTTTATTTTATTTGGTTTTAGTATTTGGAAGATTTTGGTTTTAAGTTTGGATTTGGACCCCTGTGAGGGCTTTTGGATATTGTAAAAGTTTACGGATTTTATTGTGATTTGGGACATCACTCAAGGTTGTTCGAGGTTGATGGTCTTCGTAACACTTGAAGTTTATGCATTGTAGTATTCTCTATATTGTATCTTGTGTTATGATTGATCATTATGTTACATTCCCGAGTTTTTGCCATTGTCAGGGTGTGGCAGATTGGTAATCAGAGCCAAGGTTATAGAGAACTAGGTGGGTTGATCTAGACTATAACCTAAGATCCATCATTTAGTTGCGTATATGATCTATGTGTTGGGATTAAAAGCCTTCTTAATGTTGTTAGTATTACTGCTGCTCTTATTAATGTTAATGTTGCTCAGTCAAAGTTAGTGCTGCTGGAGAATTTCAATGAAAATTATTCTAAGTGTTTAAGACTGCTGGTGAAGTTACAACTGCCAATACAAAGTTACTACTGCTAGAGGAAGTTACTACTGCTAGTGGAAGTTAAGACTGCTCAGAGACTTAGAATAAAAATTGCTAAGTAGTTACTACTGCTAGTACAAAAGTTACTACTGTTAGTACAAAGTTAATGATGTTGAAGGAGTTAATGCTGCTAGTAAAGAACTTGGTACTGTTGAGTTAGTTAGTACTGCTTATGTGATTTGTATAAGATATTTTGGTAAAAGATAAGTATAAGTTATTTGTTTAGAAGATTATGATTACTTAGGAAAGTATTGTAAGTCGTTAAGGACTCCTTGGTGTATAAAAGGAGGTCCTAGAGCATAGAGATTGATATACCAATACCAGTACGGTACCAAAAACACATACGAGTCATTCATAGAAAAATATACAAAGTCGTATAATTTGTGGAAACTAGAAGGGGGGTTGAATAGTTTTTACTGTTTTAAAATTAAAACTTAGATTGTCGACTTATGTAAATTCAAGAGATATACACAAGTGTATATGATAGCGATGCAATAAATAAATAAACTAACAACAAAATATAAGCAAGTAAAGATAAGAAAGATCAAACCGATGACACAATGATTTATAGTGGTTCGGCTACGAAGCACCTCTTCGCCCTACTCCACTCCCCAAGTACCCAACTTGAGAGTTATCTTCACTATGTCAACAAGCTCCCTTTAGGCAGAGAAAACCGAACACGTCGCTTACACTTTTTTCGGTACTGAGCTAAATACCGAGTTCTACTTCGAGATAGAACCAATTTAACACACTATGTATTTTGAGGCCTAAATACTAACCTATCATACACATATGATACACACAACACACAACACAAGATATACAAGATGAATGATTATCACAAACGTGATGACACAACTAAACTAATAACACTTGAAGCTTGACGTCTTCTTGAGTGTTCTTCACTAAAGAGTGGAATGAGTTGATCACTTGTAATGGATTATGTAACAAGTATAATGATCAAAGAATATGCAAAATATAATATGAAAAATATTTGTCAAGAGTTGTTTGAAATGAAGGAGTGAGGTTGGTATTTATAGGCAACCATTTGGATTTCAAATCCTGTCCCAGGGTAACAAGACGTGCAACCCACGGATCCACCATCCCCTAGATCTGTGTAGTGCATTTGGTGGATCCGTGGGAGGAGCTGGGACAAAAATTATCATTTAGTGATTAACCTCAAATCTATAAAATATTGTTTTGTACTTTTTAAAACTAGTTTAATAGATTCTTCTAGAAGAAAATATTTCTTAACATGAATAAGGAAAGATTTTCTAGATTTGAGAAGATTTGAAAAGATTGTTTCCACTTATGGTTAATCCTATTTTTTCTTATATGATTAATATAACTAGCTTATAATTAATCATGTGTTAAGTTAAATCATTTGATTAGAAAACATTTATGCAAATGATAATATTTTTCTTTGATCATTAACTATGTTTAATAATGTCATATTCATACCTTAAGTGATTAGTCGTCGTCAAGTAAACTTTCGACTAAATAACTTGTTTACGTAAACTTTTACGTAGTATGACATTATATTTGTTATTATCAAAACATGAAGATCATTAAATATAAATATCGTTTTTGCGCGAATATTTGTATTAACAATCTCTCCCTTTTTGATGATGACAAAATATAAACTCATGCTTATTTAAAAGTTACTAAATAAGTATTTAGTAGATGAGTTTACATATCTTCTCCCCCTTTTTGTCGAAGCAAAAAGTGTTGTAGAAGGAGGGGAGTCTTGCAAGTCTTGTTTTGACGAATGCTAAGTGACTTGATTACGAATGCAAAGTAAAAATAAAGACTAATTGCTAGTGCTCCCCCTTGGTGGATGCTCCCCTTGCTTGGGGCACCAAGGAATCGAGCTATGGATGCGTTGCTACAAAACAAAGTTAGTAGACAAGCAAATATATATATATGACAATCACAAATGCACACATATACATAATGAACATCCATCAACAACACAACAAAAGAAAATAATGCTTAATCCATTATAAGGGATTTAAACATAAAACTTGGCATTAAAGCCATTACATGATAAACAAAAAAATGAAGAAAATAATTAAAAGTCCTAAATCTTGGGATATATCATTTTCCCATATAATTCGAGGGGTGAGGTTATTGGATAGGTGGATTTAGTGCGGAAGGTATGGTGGGTTTAAAGATCCAAGATGATGTTGGATGTAGGATAAAATGAAATGAACACCCTCTTGTAGCCTTTGAAGTTGATTTACTTTGTTAGTACAACATCTACATATGTGTAGATGAGGATTGAGATTGGTGATTGGGATTAAATGATCAAACTTATTGTGAAGAGAGGGCGTTTTGTTTTGTGGGGTGTGTTCTTGAATGTATTCGAGCATGAGATGCATTTCATGTAATAGTAATCCAATTTCACATTGAGAGTTACTACAACATTGACATGTCATGAGGTGAAAATAAGCTTGTCTTGATTCTAAGACTTCGGGTGGAAGGATATGTGGATCAACTTGATTTGATTTGAGTTTTGAGAGATGCTCTTAGATGATTTTCCTTTTGATTGTGGGTGTGGAACAATTTGAGGAGGTAGACATTTGAATGTTGAGTATTAAGGTTGTGAGCATATGTCTTATAAAGGACATTGGGTGTATGTTTTGGCATGAAGGTTTTTGGATTATATAGAGAACATGTTATATCCTAAGGTTTAAGATCCCACATAGTATCATATAGCATGGTTGTAAGATAAAGTAGAAAAAGTTGAAAATCAATAAAATTCGAATTTTGGCGCCTGGCCTGGTGAGCCACGGATCCACCAAAATAACTGACGGATCTACCATTTGGTGAATCCGTAGGTCACAAGTTTTCAGAAAAACAACCAGAACATGCATTTCTGCCCCCCCCCCCCTAAAAAAATGAAATAAATTATCATGCAAGAATCATTATCATCTACCAAACAACATCAACATGATAAGATGTTCATAAAGCATAGCGTTGTTTCAACGTTCAATTCATGCATGCATAGCACACAATAACATGCATTTTGGTTCAAGATGGCATAGTTTTAACACAAAAGATGTTATAACTAATTAATAAAAATAATGTTATCCTAAAGCAGTAGAGCAAGATCCCTAGAGAATGAGTT